>CM043118.1:13969744-14268512 GCA_023701765.1 Hylyphantes graminicola
CAAAACATAGTTTGATCTTTATGTCATTTTTGAACTACTGAATGTATAAGTATAATTTTTTTATATGTAATTCTACAAGATTTATTTATTATAAAACAAGTTTTAAAATTTATGAAACTTTAGCCAAAACTAAAATAAATGATATTAAACATGAAGGTACTTGAACACACTGTGATTAGGCTTGCGCGGCAAATTGTGAGGTCAAAATTGAAAAAATGAATAAGAAAATGACTTTATATTGTACAAATATGTACAAACAAAGACTTATACCTAAATTCTCAGCTCAATTTTAATTAGAAATTATTTTTTAAAAAATTTAAAATCAAAATTTTTTTTTTTTAATTAATTTTTTTAGAAAAAAGTTCTTAAAATAATTTCTAATTAAAATTGAGCTGAGAATTTAGGTATAAGTCCTAGTTTGTACATATTTGTACAATATAAAGTCATTTTCTTGGTCATTTTTTCAATTTTGACCTCACAATTTGCCGCGCAAGCCTAATCACAGTGTGTTCAAGTACCTTCATGTTTAATAACATTTATTTTAGTTTTGGCTAAAGTTTCATAAATTTTAAAACTTGTTTTATAATAAATAAATCTTGTAGAATTACATATAAAAAATTATACTCATTTATTGAGTAGTTAAAAAATTACAAGAGAGATCAAACTATGCTATGTAGTATCTTCTTTGCACATTTTTTAAGACTCCTGTGACCCCTTAATATTCTGTAACAACATCTGCTGTTTTTCACAAAAATGTCAATAATGAGCTTAAAATTCATTAGCTATCAAATTTTCTATTTCGATTTAACCTATGATAAAATAGAGTTTCGTGTCTTATGATTATACATAGATTTTACAGGCTAGCAATCCGGCAATTAGAACTATTAAGGGGTCACAGGAGTCTTAATAATGTGCAAAGAAGGTATACTACATAGCATAGTTTGATCTTTCTTGTCATTTTTTAACTACTCAATAAATGAGTATAATTTTTTTATATGTAATTCTACAAGATTTATTTATTATAAAACAAGTTTTAAAATTTATGAAACTTTAGCCAAAACTAAAATAAATGATATTAAACATGAAGCTATTTGAACACATTGTGATTAGGCTTGCGCGGCAAATTGTGAGGTCAAAATTGAAAAAATGACCAAGAAAATGACTTTATATTGTACAAATATGTACAAACAAGACTTATACCTAAATTCTCAGCTCAATTTTAATTAGAAATTATTTTTTAAAAAAATTTAAAATCAAAATTTTTAATTTTTATTAATTTTTTTAGAAAAAAGTTCTTAAAATAATTTCTAATTAAAATTGAGCTGAGAATTTAGGTATAAGTCCTTTGTTTGTACATATTTGTACAATATAAAGTCATTTTCTTGGTCATTTTTTCAATTTTGACCTCACAATTTGCCGCGCAAGCCTAATCACAGTGTGTTCAAGTCTTCATGTTTAATATCATTTATTTTAGTTTTGGCTAAAGTTTCATAAATTTTAAAACTTGTTTTATAATAAATAAATCTTGTAGAATTACATATAAAAAAAATTATACTCATTTATTGAGTAGTTAAAAAATTAATTACAAGAGAGATCAAACTATGCTATGTAGTATCTTCTTTGCACATTTTTATGACTCAACCATGTGAGTAAAGTGGGCGGTTCTCAGCCTGCTAGGACACTCCTACCATAGGGCTGCTAAACCCAATGTGCCTGGTAAAGAAGGCAGGACGCTTTTTGTTTCAAAGCATAGTTGGTGTGATCCAGGGCTCACAGATTGTTTCACTTTTTTCCCAAGTTGCTACTCGGGTCCTTTGGTTTATGTAATCCACCACCAGACAGACTTCAATTGGAAGTTGGCGCAGTAAATCTTGGCCAAGTCGATAATATCCCAACTTTCACGATAAGAAGAGATTTAGTAGGTTACTCACACAAAAGGCATTGAAAAAAAATTCTTAAATGGATATAGAACGCCTTCTTCCTTTATGGGTTGGGTACCTGTACACGCCCGGCGAAAAAGGTTGACAAGTTTTGCATTATTCAGATTTAATTACAGCCTGTTTCTAAACTGTTTCTTGGGCCATTAACATTGGTTTTCGATATCGGCCCGATCGGTTTTTGTGATTGAAAATGATGCTTGATGGTTCTTATGTGAATGAATGCGATGGATTAGATAAGGACTGTGTGTCTAAGCATGGTGTATCTGATCGAATAGACACCATTTTTATACACTTTTGATTGTGTGTCATAATTATGTGTCTGAGGTGTTGCTATTTTACTCAAAATTTATGACTTGTTAAATGCAGTTGGTGCGCTTAGTCTTTTAATGAAAAATTTAGTGCTTTAAGGCAGGAGTTGCAGCATGAAGCTATTTTTACACATCATAAAGTTATGACTAAGAGTAATTCAAATTTCAGCTTTAAGTTATAGTATATCAATTTATGATATTTAGGTTAGAGTTTGTAGCACAACAACCTGTAAATAATTAATACAACTATAATTTCTGAATGAAACTTTTGTTTTCTAATACATTTTGCTTCTATTTATATACTCGATTACTTTTTATTATTATTATTTGAAACTTTGATAGTGAGAGCAAGCTTTGATTCTATGACGTTAAAAGATTAATCAATGGCTTAAGGATACAAGCATTCAAATTCTAGGGAAAACATTTAAATGATTTAAACTTTTAATGCCATTCTGCAGATATTAAATCCGGTCCGCATGGTTGCTCGTCCAATAAAATTTATGAAACTCACAAAATTCGTCAATGAAGTGACCTTTATAATATTTTTACTACTATGGAAAATATGAGAGTTATAAGATTCTGGCTCAAATGTGAGACCCGAAAAGTGAAGATTGCTATAGACTCTAAACCTCTTGGAATCCTAGGAATCCGCTCCATAATGAGTCAGGGCTGCCGATGGCAGCTAAGTACGAGTAGTTTTCTTCAACTACATTGAACTCGCTTTACACTTTATAAAAACGAACGAGGTTTTTAACTCTGTCATTAATTTATCCTCTTGTTTAGAAAATGCACTTCTCCTAGAGTGGATCTTTTTGTTTAATCCTCCCTCAGGATACTCCAAACAAGTGGATTTAACTCAGTCAGAGTTAATATTCACTCATTTCCAGTGTCGAAAATGCACTTCTCCGACTGGAGTATCCACTCCAGTCGGATTATACTCTCTTGTTTTAAGAGTGTACACTCTTAAAACAAACGAGCGATTTTAACTCAGTCTGATTGATTTTCACTCCTCCAATCTGGAAAATGCACTTCTCCTCTTGGAGTGGATCTTTGTGTGTTAACCTCCGACAGGATAATTAAACGAGTGATTTCAACTCAGTCTGATTTAATATTCACTCTTTTCCCGTGTCGAAAATGCACTTCTTCTACTGGAGTGGATTTCACTCGGTTGTTTTAAGAGTGTAGGCGATCCCAGAGATCAAATACGGACTTCTGAACCATCACGCTATAAATACAGCCCTTATCCCAATGTGTAACCTCAACCACCTACACCATAAATTTCACCAAAAAGGGTCCTCCACAGTAGCCCACTGATTACCCTCCAGTAAAGTTCGAAGGGCGCCTCGAAGTAGTGTGAGAAGTTTGGGGCTCTCGAGAGCTACTTTTGTCTTGACCTCTTCCACACTCAGGTGCCTCCTCCAGAAGGAAAGGTCTTGAACCCATTCCTCTTTCTTGTGCCCACAATCGTGGTGGTTTGAGCAGAAAAGTGGCATGTATAACGTAATAAACTTACTAGATTGTGGTAGTAACTGAGGTTTTCCTCACTTTTAATACATAAAGTTTCTTTAATGAAGTTTTGCAATTTACTTTCTTTTACCTTTTTTAGTGTTTTGTTGGGCCTTTGGAGTTAGGTTAGGTTGTCAGTTTTCTGGCTGTTTAATTTTAGCCTATATGGAGCTTTAACAGAGATAACGCCACCTTGCGCTTCTTTAGACTCCACATATTTAACGAGCACTAATGTCGCAGTGTACTCAGGGCAAATACAGACCAACACACAACACAAATATCCATGCCCATTTATGCCGGGAATCGAACAGCTCCCCTACATCTTAAAAAACGAGTGAATTTTAATTCAGTCTGAGTATTTTCACTATTTCCAGTGTCCAAAATGCATTCTCCTAAAGGAGTGGATTTCACTCGTTTGCTTATGTTAAACTTCCGACAGAATCTCCACCACAGTCCCCTACGCTTTGAAATTTGAACTGCGGAGAGATTGGCGCAGATGACACCCAGAGCTTTCAAACAATGAAAATTCGAGCAATTTGAAAATACAAAGTTAGGTGTTGCAAATAGTTAGATGTACGTAAGTTGTATCAAATATATTCTCTTCTAACAAATTTCATTCGTACACTCTTAAAATAAACGAGCGATTTTAACTCAGTCTGAGTTAATTTTCACTCCTTTTCAGTGTCGAAAATGCACTAATCCCAAAGGAGTAGATTTTACTCTTTTGTTTTAAGAGTGTACTCCCTTACACTCTTAAAACAAACGAGCTATTTGAACTCAGTCTGAGTAAATTCAGCCGCAACCATTCAGCCGCACAGCCAGCCATTTGGAGTCTTGAAATGCGCTTTTCCCTCAAACTCTTTTTCTTTCAACTTCTGAGACATACACTGTTTTTATTTTCTTCCCATGCGATTTCTTAAAATCGGTATAACATATGGCAATTTTTGAAGAAATTAAATCTTTATATTTTCTGACACAGTGCGAGGCATGGAACTAAAGCGCACTTCGAGCCCCACAAAATAAGTCTTGCACGTGCGAATATTAGCCTTTGGTCCACTTCTCCTCCCACTCAAGTGCCTCACGATCGGTTGCCTCCCACGAACTTCAGGGCAATCTATCACCATGATTCCAGAAAAAAAAAACATGATCGCATAAAAAGAACTACTTCTTCCAGAACCTTTACTTTAAACGCACTTGTGAATAAGCAATTATTCTTTTCTATATTTATAGAACAGAAATTAGAGTTAGTCTTTGAAAGAGAGGTTTTGAGAAAAATTATTGGTGCAGTGAACATCAACGGCATATGGAGGCACAGATATAACAATGAACTATATAGGTTATATAGGGAAGCAGATATCATCAATTTCATAAAAGTCAGTCGGATGAAATTTGCTGGGCATCTGTGCAGAATGAACAGAGACTCTTTAACATCTAGAGTCTTCCACTATAAGCCAATCGGCACCAGGGCAAGAGGGAGGCCCAAACTCCGATGGATTGACTGCGTAGACGAAGATTTCAGAACGATTTAAGTGCAAAACTGGAGGTCGGCTTACAAAACAAGATCAGAATGGAAGAAGATTCTGAGGAAGGCCCTGGCCCACAAAGGGCTGTCGAGCCAATAAAGAAGAAGAATTAGAGTTAATCGTTTTTACATTTAATGTATTACCAGCTCAGGTGTCAACCCCGTCACTCTACCACGGTTTGAAGTTACGAGGCTGATGTGCTAAAGGTCACCCGGACGCTGGAAAGAAGGAGTCGGAAAAAAAAGTTAAAAAGCAAATCAAGTAAATGGTTTCATAAAACTATTGTTTATTGCTACTTAATTTCGGCATGAAAGGTTTCGAATTGAAAATTTTGTCGATTCAAATAAAGTCGTCCCATTTTTAAAAGTTTGTAGACTTTCATTGACGCTGACGTTTTTTTTTTTTCGTTTTTTATTAAACAAATATGTTTTACTTTGGTTTAATACATTCTAGACCTTTAAGAATTCTCTCTTTTTAATAATTTGTATGGGTAGTAGAGTGGAAGCGAGGTATTTGAAATAAACGGAATCTCTCCGATTTTGAAGAGTTTTTTGAAAGAGAAATTTTAACCGTATAAATTGGCACAGATTCAGACATTGGATCTACTTACAGTGACTCAAAGAATTGAGGATACACCTTAGTTTTGAATGATAAATCCAACTTCTAGCAGATATTTTTATGTTATCTAGAAGACAAAACGTGTTTATATTTTAATACAGATTAGAAGGGTTCAATTACAATACAAATAATTAAAATCTACAAAGAAATATCTAAAATTAAAAATTTTACAAGTATTTTAAATAAGCACTGGCATATTTTTACCTCAAAAAATTATGGATACACCACATAAAGTTTTGCAAAATATAGCAAATAAATAAAGAGCTAATATTTGGATGCATGTCCTTTAGCTTTTATAATGTCCTCCAAATGTCTTAGGACTGAATCAACCAATTTTTTGGTGGTATCTGGAGATATTTTACCCCATTCTTTTTATAAAACTTGCTTAAAATGGCTTTTGTTCTATGTTATGTCTTTGGACCGCTGTTTCGAGCGTGGCCCAAAATTTTTCGATAACATTGATATCAGGTGATTGTGGAGGTGTGTGCAAATGCTGCTTGCAATGAAAAAGACACCACAATTTAACATTACACGCCATGTGTTTGGTGTCATTGTCATGCTGGAATATAAAGTTTCCATTTAATCCCAATTTTTTTGTATTTTCCTTCAGCTTTTTCTGAAGTATATCCATATAGCTTTTATAATCCAATATTCCATCAATAAAAACTAAATTTCCTACACCATTTGAAGCCATACAACCCCAAACCATGACGGAGCCTCCACCATGTTTAAAAGTTGGACGTAATTTTTGGAATCCAGAGTAGTGCTGGGCTTTCTCCAAACGGTTCGATCACTACCGAAAATGTTAAATTTTGCTTTGATCACTAAATATAACTTTCTTCCAAAAGTGATCTGTCTTCAATTGATAAGTTTTTGCAAATTCTAAAAGCTTTTTTTTAATTTTGCAAGCTTATAAACGGTTTCGTTCTAGCTACTCTACTTTTATATCCAACTCTCCAAATCACATTTCTCACAGTTTCAGCACATACACTTCTGCCAATGATTCGAGAAGTTTCTGCAGCAAGTGTAACTGCACTTACTTAAGGATCAATCTTGATATCTTTCAGGATTTTCCTTTTGGCTACATCACTCAAAATAGCTATTCTTCCTCTTTCGGTTTTATTTTCAAATAACCCACCGCTTTTAAATCTTTCAATGGCTTTATGGACACACGAGTGGCTTCGACCAACAATTTCAGCTATTTTACGATAAGATTTTCCATTGTTAAATAACCTTATTATAAATTTTCGGACGTCAATAGTAGTCTCTCTTCGCGGAGCCATTATCGGTTTTAAAATGTCTTTAAATTAATGCAACGAACCTCAAAACACAAAACTAACAGTCAGTAAGGAAAGTTAAACTGTAAGCACGCAGAAAGGAAGCCCACAGAAAAAAATAAGAGCTAGTTAAACAAAAATTCTACTAGTGTATCCTCAATTCTTTGAGGTAAAAATCTGTGTGTGTTTATTTTAAATACTTGTGAAAAATTTTGTTTTTGATATTTCCTTTTGATTTTTAGTTATTTGTACTATTATTTAAACCTTTTACTTTGTGCTTAAATAAAAAGGCACTTGGGATTCTAGATAATGTGTAATTTCTATTCGAAGTTGGATTTTCCAAGAAAAACTAAGGTGTATCCTCAATTCTTTGAGGCACTGTACGTAGACAGTAATGATAATTCTATTTGTACGATAACATGCATTCACCAATTCTGGTTGGTTGGTAGACATATTTTTAGGCTTGTGTGCTTGGTCGCAAGGACCCGCTTATAAACCATCGTCAAGTAGGACAACACAAGACACACACAAACACATATGACAGATGTTGCCATCTGTCGCCACCTCCGCAATTTAGACATGTCCATGAAGGGGAGGCCAATTTTGCTGAATACTCAGTCGATAGCTCTTGACTTTGTAGTTGACTTCTTTGTTCTGAATCGGTAATAAATCGCCTGTGGTGGTAAAATAAAGAATTCACCAACTATCAAAAACTACTAGTCGTTGTGACTCTATCTGAATTGGCTCAAAAGGTGGTTAGGAGTAGTTATTAGTAAAAGTTTAGTTTGAATTTTCATCGCACTAGAGCAACACGAGTGATATTGGCGACGGGCGTCATATTTTAGAAGCAAAGTCAAGTAACAAGCCGGCACCCAACGCAACCGTTAAGGGTGACATCGTACGCAGACTTTGGGACTTTGTGGGATATTTAACGTGCACTCCCTCCACACGACATTTGGCGACACACGACGAAGGACATTTTGGCTGCTCCGGCCGTTTTACAGGTCGTCACTTATTTTTAGCGATGCTCGGACCCGATGCTGGGACCTTCCGCATGCTAGGCAATTGCCAAACTGACTGTGCTCCCAAGCAGCGATTTTAACCACTAAGCCACACTCATTTTGAAGGCATACATGTAAAAAAAAGTTTTAAAAAAAACGATACCAAGTAAGAACTATCTTAAAAAAGATTACTATTCCTCGTGTACTTAGTTGCACTATCTTCTTCTCCAAACACCTGTGGGCCATTGTTCTTAGCCCGAGGAGCTGTTTGTCTTTGGCGAGGGGCTTCTTTGCTTGACCCCGGATTGTTTGGCGAGCGAAAACTATCGAGGACTGCTTTCGCGCTACCTTTCAAGAGCTTCTGTGTATTTGGAGTGGTTGGTATTTTTTTTAACTTGGGCTACTTTTAAAGCAACGACCTGATTGAGCATTTTGTGATAAAGATGAAACTCTCATAAATTGGTACTAGGGTAAAATATGAATATGACTTAAATGCGTACCAGGATTATAAATGAATCTGCCGTATCTGGGAACTAGGATGTACTCATTTTTATGGCGAGAATAGTATTCTCATAAGCAAATATACGTTGACATCTCAATTTTGAAGGTTGGTTGGTACATGTATTTCCGGCTTGTGTGCTTGATCAGAGACCCGCTTATAAATCTTCGTCAAGTAAGACATAGGGTAGACTGGGTACGGTTGTGACAGTTTTCATTTGATCGCTTATAAATTCGTTAATATGCCGATTAGCTGGATGAAAGTTGCATTAATAGTAAAGTACAACATTGGTCTCCGTAGGGGAGACCGGGTCAAGTTGATACACTTTTTACTTTCTGATTTTTGTAATTTTTTTCTGTCAATATTTTGAAACAAACTAAGTGTAGTTAGTAACTATAACTCTTTGGCTAACGCCTGACATTTTTATAATCTAAATAGAATTGAATTTTCACTGACAAAAAAAATGTTTTTTAAAATATTGCAATGTGTATCAACTTAACCCGATCTGGGTCAAGTTGATACAGCATTGGGTCAAGTTGATACGCATATGAATAAGCTGCGGCGGTGCTAGGAAATATTTAAATATATCTAATAAAAAATGCAGTAATTACGAAAAGTGTTTTATTTTACAATATAAATAGGTTTTTAACTTTATATGATACAAAGTTTTACATGATAGGGCTTACATTGATTGTAACTGATTACTCCGAGTCTGAGAAATTGGGATCTGATTGACAATTGAAACACGTGTAAAATGGATTGTCTTCAGCACATGCAATGTGTGCCCACTTCTTACAGGATATGCATTGTATCCAGTCCTGGCCAGGCTTTGACGTTGAATATGTTTTGAAGCCCACCAAACAAAAAGACTCTTCGCCTTCATCAGAGTCTGATTCATCTTTTTCAATTTTTCTTCGTTTCTCTCTTTTTTTATTTTTAACTTCTTTTGTCAGGTTTTCTGTTCTTTGTTTTCGGTTCTTTTCTGTTCTTCCATTCTTGGTAATATTACCCCCTAATGATTTAAACAATTTTAACTTTTATTTTCTTGTTAAAATATATCTGCTAAGCTCCTCCTCAAGTTCGTCAGTCAATATTTGTCGTTGTTTAGCATAACCCATTTTTACAACCTCGTCAGTAGCCTCTGGCATTTCAAGTTTTATTTTCCCTTTTTTGTCTTGAACCTGTAAAGAGCTATTGTGTCTATATTATAGATTTTGGCCGCTTCCCTAATATACATTCTGCCATTTCTAATCTCTTCATAAGCGCTTCCAAAAATATCAATTGGTATTTAGCCTCTTGTAGTTTCTTGGTATCTATAAATAAATGCAACATATGAAAATTCTTGTGGGTTAAGTTGATACACCGTATCAACTTGACCCCAAAGAAGCGTATCAACTTGACCCAACCGTCGCCATTACACTAAACCGCAAAATACGGAAAACCAATAAGAGCTGGAACAAAGTCTACTAGGTTACATTCTTGCCTTTACAGCATGTAACAATGTGATGTTATTTATAACACAATCCACTAACAAGTAAACTTTCAATAACACTTCAAATACATGGGTAAAAATTTACTTTTAAAGCTCAAAACCAGTATTTAATTCACAACTCATAGAACAAAGCAACCTCCTCTAAGTGCTCACGCGTGGTTGTTGACGACGGACCGGTCGTCCAGTCAAGTGAGTACCAGTTAATTGCGCCTGCTCATTACGGAGTTATTTTGACTGTATCAACTTGACCCTGTATCAACTAGACCCGGTCTCCCCTATAGATAAAAAATTGTGTCCCTAAGTACAATAGTTAGCTTGTAAGAGCAAATTAGAAAAAAGAAGAAGTAGTGTCACAACCGACCGGGGTCGGTTGTGACAGAGTCAAAAAAGACACCAAAATGGCATCAAATCACTCTTTTTGCATCATCTTTAGAAACTATAAATTCAATATTTATAATAATAACGTTTAATTCATCATTTAATTAATAAATTTAATAATTATAAATTAATTTATAATTATTTATAAAAACTCTTCATATTATCACTATCATCAAAAAAGTTAACTAAATATTTATGATTATACATTGCTGTAACCATCTCAAATACAAAACAAATAAATAAAAATGTGTTTTTTTTAAAAAAAGAAACAAAATATCTTATCTACATAAAAAAAAATATACATGTTCTTATATAACATAAATAAATCATTTTGAGTTACACCTGTTTCGTCAACAATGTATATCCTATGGCTCATAGGTGTGTATGTACATAACAATTTGCATATTGTCATAAAAATATTGCACATTTGAAGCTTGTATCGATACAAATGTATCGTAACAAACACACGATTAATTTGGTGGTTTTTTGCCGCTCATCATTATGAAATCCCACCGTTTCACTTCTATAAAAGCTTCTTCATATTTTTTTAGGTCACACTGTGAACTTTCTGCCTTCCTCAGGCTTTTTATAGGCATCTAAAAGAAAAATAAATACATTTTACTGTGCTGTCACAACCGTACCCAGCCTACTCTTTTGCAAAAAAACAATCGCCATGACAATGCAAAATAATTTGCATTCAAAGTAATCACTGGTATTTCATTATTAAAGTCTAACTTATAACGAGGAAAAAAATCATTGCTCTACCTGTACACATATAATAACAGTTATGAAAAGAAATGGAATAAAAATACTTACTTTTGAGCTTTTTGACGGTGAAAAAATAACCGAGGCCTCTGGTAGGGTTAATGTCGTGCGATGACTGATGGTATACTGTGGAACATGTTCAGGCAGGCAAGCTGCTCCTTACCCCTTACACCCAACCAGGTATTCCTTATGGTTTCGCTAATATGGGCGACTGTCACAACCGTACCCTGTCACAACCGTACCCAGTCTACCCTACTCACAGAATTTTTATTGACATAGGGAGAGAAATTACACCCAGGGCGAAGGCGGAAATCGAGCCCGCACCCGGTACAGTGCGCAGACTGTTAGCTTAATGGTCAGCAATCTTAACCACTAGGCCACCCAGGCCCCATTTTGAAGGCATACATGTTCTTAAAATTGCACTTGTCTGTCACGTTTTTAAATGTGTCTGGCTTTTGAATGTATTGCATACTTTGTGACTGAATGATTGAAATATTGCCTTTTAACAAAGCTTGACCTTTAACTAGAGAATTTTAAAAAAGTTTAAAGCACACAAAACGGCCGCAAAAAGGGCGAAATAATTTTACACGAGTATGTGCAACGTGGAGGTGGTGCGCGATAGATGGCAGCATCTTTCGCCTATGTGTGTGTGTTGTGTCTGTCTTACTTGACGAAGGTTTATAAGCGGGTCCTTGACCTAGCACACAAGCCAGAATATATATGTCTACCAACCAACCTTAGGGATTACAGTCCAAAACCTTACCAACCAGGCTATCCCGGCCCTATTACTCTTGCCATCAACTAGCTCATTTCAAACCAAACACTATCACAACTCACGAAAAATACAATTATTCTACCGATTGCCACTTCGCCATCCGCATTTCAAGATTGAATCATTGATAAGGACCCTTCGCTTTGAAAACAGTCCATTTGTTCGAGTGTGCAACACACCCACTATGCGAATAATGTGAGAAATCTTCTCTGGTGGAGTGGCTCGTTGGAAATAGCCCCGTGAAGACTTTTGAGGAAGAACTTGAGTGCAAAGAGTATAAGGTGCCCCTATGCTATTAAAAAGCGAAATAAAATTTAAATTGACATGAAGGGACATTGTAAGAATAAAATAAATTGATTGCAGTACCTGACTGAACAAGAAGTTCTAAAGAACTGAAATGATCTACTTTCTTGTTATTTAAATACTTACTGAAATTCTTAACGGAACACAAGTAAGTTTGTAACATTATCTGGCATCCTACAAATGCCTCTATGCGTAAGATTTATAAAAATTGGAAAAAAATGCCAAACGCAGCACCAGTTGCAATTTAAAATTTTAAAAGCCAAAATTAACTATTTTCATTAATTTTCTCTCGTAAATTTTAATAATATTATTTATTGTCTGCTAAGTTTATTTGCAATTCAAGGAATAATCAAGTAAAATCATGGCATCCGTTCAACGTTCACGTTTGGAAAATGTCGAAGACTCTGCAAACGTGATTCGATACTTTTAACTTTTTTAACTTTTAACAATCGGATATTTTCGAAATATTAATTAAAAATAAAAACTTTAAAAACTATTCCAAACTGAACAGAAAAATAAAATTGTTAATTACAACTTATTTTTTCAAATAATTCTTATTAAACAAATAATGAACATTCAAAGAATCACACTGTGCTACATTTTATGACAACTTTTTTTAACTGATATAGCCGGCCCACTGGCGCAATGGTTAACGTGTTGGTCCTTGGAGCTGGTGGGCTCGGGTTCGAGCCCCGGTCATGGCATGGATGTTTGTGTCCGTCAATAAATGTTGTTATTTGTCTAAGTGTTTGTGTCGTCTCTTTCTTTGTGTGTCTCTTGTGACTGTATCATTTCTGGGGTTGAATACAATAGACCTAAGGTCGCAGTGTTCGGCGAACTTGCCCCCCACCAAGAAGTCATAAGTCATAACTGATATACGACAAAAATAAATTTACTTCAAATATTTTTGTTGTTTCTAATGCCACTCGGTAACCGAGCCCGGAGTAGAGGACTACCCGATTTAAGGCGAAGAGGGAGGCTTCCGTTTATATTGAGCGCCACAAGGGAGGAAGTCCGACTTTTACCAGTCAGCATGACACATCCGTTTTACAGGAAGGTCCCTTTCACACATCCATTCTCACTCACACATCAGAATTTTGATCCAGATCAAAGGCCGATAACCCCCTGATCTGGCACCCCCAGAGGTATTAATTTGGTATGGGAACATGGAGGACTTTGTGACCACGACATATTTAACGTGCCTTAGCCACCATTAGGAAAATATTATGTTAACATTATTTTTAAATGGATGAATTAAATAATAAAATGAATAATGAATGAATAATGAATTAAATAATAAATGAATTTTCTAGTAAATGAGTTAAATAATAAATGAATTAAATAATAAATGAATTAAATATTTTTTTGAATGAATGGATTTTTAATGAATAATATTTAAATGAATATTATTTTTAAATGAAGTTTCTCGTTCCATTTTTTAATGCGGCAACAGCAATTTAACCGGCTGAAAATAAAACTTCAATGCAAATTCAATGGGTAATTCGCCGACAGACACCAGGACGTACAGACCGACCGGCAATTAGTATAAGAAGTTGGAAAGCTCTGGGATCATACTTTTCTAACAAAATATGTAATTTTATCATATCTCTCTTTGGGGTCGAGTTCGGTACGTTATTTAGTTCAAACTTAAAAAAAAACCCGTTGATTTGGAAGTACTTTTCATGATAACTGCGACGGTGAGCAACTGTCAACTGGTAAGTTTTTTTTTTTAAAGTCAAAATTGCAGGTGACAAACCTGACACAAAATCATATATCCCAGGCCATCAATCATCCATCAAATCAAGACATCATTCGTAGAAACATTTAAAAACCAATACATCATTATAATTACCATAATGACACTAAGACATAAAAAAACAAAAAAAAAAAAGAAAAAAAAAAAAACGAAAATCCCACTGCTGTACCAGGCAGTGTTGTTTCGAAAGATGTCTAAAAGGGATGGTTTGGTTTGGTTTGAATTATCGTCGCACTAGAGCTACACGAGGAATATTGGCGACGGGCGTCGTATTTTAGAGCCACAGTCAGGTGACGAGCCAACACCTGAATAGGCACCCAACGCAACCGTTAAGGGCGACATCGTACGCAGCGTTAGGACTTTGAAGGATATTTAACGTGCACTCCCTTACACGGGGTATTATTCGTCGGACATTTTTGGCTGCACGGGCCGTTTATAGCTCGGCAGCTATTTTGGCGATGCTCGGACCCGAACCTGGGACCTTCCGCATGCTAAGCGAGTGCTTAACCGACTGGGCTCCCCAGCCCGTCTAAAAAGGATGAACCTGGCATTGAGAGCCTTATAAGGGTAAGGATGACTAAGGGGGAGATTTAAGACATGGATCTTCAAACCGATTGACTTTGTGTCAAACCAATGAAAAAGAATAATTTACAGCAACTGACAAACTAAACACCTCTTTTCAAGCATTTTTCTTTATATTCGATGCAATCAAATTCATTTGTTTCAAAGAGTCCACAGATTTTTACATGATTAATGTAGCTGACTTACAAAGCTTTAGCTGCAATAATTCGTTTTGAAATTGGTTTGAATATATATTTTTACTCTTTTCAATAAATTTTCAATATTTAATTTTTCAGTGAAAGATTCAAAGGAATTGAATTTGAAACTGGACAAAATAATTTAAGTAACCTATTTGCAAACGTGAATTCATGATGGTTTCATACCAAAGCTCGGCTAACTCTTTAGGGAAACGTTGCATACAATAAAAGTAATCAACAACAATTTACGTCTTATCAAGGAAAATACTAAAACCTTTGAATTATTTCCTATTTATCTCCACAACAGCACACTTTATCCGATTTTCAAATTTTTAATTTTGATTCCTAAAGTGTTAAATGAGAATTTCCTTACAAAAATCATATCGAGGGTACGCTCGGAGTAAGGTTTGATTAGGCTTATGATACCGTTTTCGTGGCTTATTATTTTTTCTTTCGTGCCAAGCATGCTTATCCGAACATCCAAAACGTTAGTGACATTAATTTTTAACGGTTTTCGTGGACGTGGCACCAGATAAAAAGACAAATTGCCACCCCGTTGAGAACATACATTTTGAAAATATTTAAATATTTTTATAATGGTATAAAAATAAAATTTGCTTTAATATATCTATTGCATTAAAACAGACATTCAGATGAAGATACGAGTACATTCGACGGTAGCACGAAACCTAGAAAAAAATATTAAATTTTTAAATTTAGATTGATTAAGAAATCAACGCACTAATGTATTGCCATCTTTCAGATGTGCCTTCCCTCACAAATGAAGAGCTTATCGGAAGAATGTGCTAAGTAACAAAAAGGTGAAAACGATGAGCTTTAAAGTTTAAAGTTTGCACTTAAATCTATTAAAAACGGTACTTGCTAACAGTAAAAAATATACGAAACTCTCAGTTTATGAAAGAGGGGATACTTGTCATCTTTGAAGATGGGAATAGTATGTTCATTGGCACAAAAATCTAAATCCCCCCCCCCCCCCCCAAATTATCGCTTACCACGTTCTTCTATACTAAGCTCTTCAAATGCCTTCGTTAACCGCCTCTAGAACAGAGCCTTCATTTGAACCATAGAGTTATTTGAACTTAATGAGTTCTTTTTTCGAATATTTCGGTCAATGTTATTCAGTATGTTATTGTCAATTCTCGGAATTTGTCTCAATCCGCAGCATTCAAATTGCATAAGTTGAGTGACCTTTCAATATCCAAAACCCATTCAGTGAGATTAACATTCATGCTTTTTTTTAACATACTCATCACATTAACATTCATTCTGTTTTACAGATGAGTTTGAAGTATTACCATCGAAATTAAATGGCCGATTCGATAACTTCCGGGCTTTCAAGACAAATATCGTTTGTGGATCACGTTTCCAGAGGGGTGCGGGGAACATATTAAAAGTTCTGTCGCTTCTGCATTCGAAAATAAGATTCATCCATCATGGAATGGTTCATTCCAGGTGTTGCGATTCACACCTTGTTTTCGGGGGAAGTTCGAACCTTTATTCTGAGGAAGACGTTGAAAAATGGTAGCTGGAACGTTCCTTGACTGGTTAAAGTTCCAAGGGCGCGTTGGATGACGCCCACTTGTGTACAGTTTCATCTTACGAAACGAATAAACAACTTTTTAATTTGAAAAGTTAACCTTTTACTACTGTGGGCCAAAAGTCTACACTGTTAAAAAATTGGCGCCTTTTTTTAAACCATGGTTCCTTAAGAGGTATTGTCAGTCCCATTGAGATAATGCAGTCCCATTGAGATAATGCACTAGGTTTTTAATCCCAGCTTCAGCAGATGAATTGCTTTGCCATGTTAGCCCAATCTGCAGTTCCAGTCATAACTAAACACACCTCTATTAGGGCTGCAGCATTGGCGGTCAAGCTTTGCAAACTCGGCATATTCCCCAGAACTGAGAGCCATTTTTTTTGTGGCACCATCTTGGCGACTCTCGCTAACAATTTTGACATTCACAGATTACAATGACCTTGAGCTCTCCGTGGATGTTGAAGTATGCCGAGAGAACCCAAGCCGAATGGGCACTCCAGGAATCTTTAACATGCCACATAATCATATGACATGCGTGCTCAATATTTCTCCATCCAGAAAATACGACGACTCAGCCGGAGCTCGAACCCGCGATCCTGGGCTTACAAGGCGGACACGTTTAACCTCTCAGCCACTGAGTCGCTAAAAGCAACTGTTACTATACTTTTCAATATATATTTTTTATTTCATGCAATCAAATCCACTTATTACAAGGAGTCCACAGATTCCATACGCATTGAAAGCATTGATCTTCGGTGTCACTGTCAACAACGATTTGTACTCAGATTTTTTAAGAACTTCTCCAACAAAACACAAAAAATTCAGTAAAAAAGAAATCAGAAATGATTCTTTCACCAAACGGCGCGTGACATGAATCGAGAAGTAAGTTCCATATCATCAGGAAAACAATGTTCCATTTTGCACCATCCTTTTCTTGCGTTCTTTTTATTTAGGGTTATGAGATGAGTTGTCACTTGGACTTGCTAACTTTATTGACGTCAAACCTGCGTTTTGTGTGAGAAATTTTGTTGATACGAACTCTTGTTTTTTAATGTCTGATGCGAGTCGCTTTTTTAATTAGGTGAATTTTAGGATTGTGTTGACAACTTTAATCGAGTTGCGAGTCACAAATCATATTGTTGTTAAATACAATTATAGTTAAAATTAAAGTTTGCGATTTTGAATAGCTGTAAAAATGCGAACTACTGGTTGGAATGACACGAACAGTGATAGACATACTTAAAATATAAAATAATATTTGGTTTATAGGCATATATAGCATAGTTAAAGTATCAGATTGATAGATCACGTGACATTCAATGCTAACGACAGGATGCGCATGGAGACCAGAATTTGAGGACAAAGGAACCTGTGTTGCCACTACTTTAAGGAGAAAAGTGCCACGAAAAAATACCATTTAATTCCA
The DNA here is from genome assembly GCA_023701765.1 of Hylyphantes graminicola. Classification (NCBI taxonomy): domain Eukaryota; kingdom Metazoa; phylum Arthropoda; class Arachnida; order Araneae; family Linyphiidae; genus Hylyphantes; species Hylyphantes graminicola. The sequence continues at coordinate 13,987,625 of CM043118.1, forward strand.
AAATTACAAAAAATACCATAAAAATACTAGCTGTATTTTGGAACTTTTTTAATGATTCGTAAGAAAAAAATGTCAAAAGCTTTTTTAGTATTTTCGTATGGTATTTTTTTTTCTAATTTTCTAATTTTTTAATTAAATGTTATTTTTCGTTGCACTTTTCTCCTTAAAATGGTGGCAACACTAGCCCCTTTGCCCTCAAAATATGGTCTCCATGCGCGTCTCCATGCTGTCTCCATGCGCGTCGGGTCTCTGACCAAGCACACAAGCCTAAAAATATATTTTCACCAACCAACTAAATAAAAAGATAAAAATAAATAAAAATAACTGAAAAATAAAGGGCGCTAAAAAATTAAAAGCGCTAGAATGCACGACCTAATGTTGGAGTTAAAATTTATTACAGCTAATCGTCCTAAGGAAAGAAGTGAATAAAACTGTTTTGCTGCAAACCAGAAAAACCAAAACTCTCGATTAATACATTACATTTTTATGATACAATCTTATTTAATCGAACAGATTTTTTAAAGTGAAAAAACAAACAATAAGGTCCTCATCAAGGTAATCCTAGGATTAAAAAAAAAATTATAATCCTGACTTATTGAGTGATAGGGGAAATCGTGTGGGTAGGTAATCACGCGGATTACAAGTTCACCCAACGGGAAAAGATTATTTATTTCTTTATTACTTAGTTATTGAATTTTGTGAGATTTTATTTAGTAGATCTTGAAAGAATACAAATTAAGGGGAAATGGGAGCGCTTGGATAGCGGGTCTCCAAAGCAAAGTGCTTCAGTGTTAATATAATGGAGAAACAAATATTTTTTCTGCCTCAATTCTCCGGCTGTATTGAATATTTTTACAAACTTATTTTTTATGTGATAAATGTAGCTAGCTGACTCACATGTCCCGAAAATGGCACTTTTTGAAAATAGTTCGAATTTTTTTTTAAATTTTGAATAAATAATTTTACAAAAAGTATTCGAAGCAATTTTATAAAGTGGGATGATAGAGAGACCTCTTTCTGTAAGTTATCTACATTTATTATTTAATAAAAAAGCTTGCAAAAATATTTAATGCAGCTGGAGAAATGTGGCAGAGAAAATATTTTTTTCCCCCATTGGATTAATGGTTTTTGGTTTGAATTATCGCTGCACTAGAGCTACACGAGGGCTATCGGCGACTGGCATCGTATTTTAGAGCCACAGTCAAGTGACGAGCCGACGCCTGGATAGGCACCCAACGCAACCGTAAAGGGCGACATCGTACGCAGCGTTATTGGATTAACATTGAGGCACTTGAGTTTGGAGACCCCCGTTCCAGTGCGCCCATTCTCCTTTAAGGAGAACCTACCCAGTAGATACATATGCAAAGCAACTATTTTGAATGGATATTATTATTTTTTTTATCTAAGTTTGTTGCCTTATCATGAACAAATCTAAGTTTGTTGACGTAAAAGTTAAATAAAATAGCTTAGCATTAAAAATAAAATAAGATTTACTAATTTTGAAAGTAATGCATGCAGATGATTGCACCTAAAAATGTTGTAACATGGACTCGATTTTAAAGGAACAAGTACCCCATTTAAAAATTAATAGCAATGAAAAAAACATAAAACTAATTAAAATAATTAGTTTTTAGTTAAATATGTTTTTCGACGAATGCAAAAAAAAAATTGAATTAAAATAAGTACATTTTTCAAATTTTCCGATGTAAAATTTACTATACAAATAGCATAATTCACAAAAAATTTCATGAAACCTAAATTATATATTAAAACGTTCAAGTGTAAGAGATGTTGTCAGTAAATGAACTGTCCATAAATTTATAATAACCAAACTTGTACCCAATGCAAAAATTTGAATTATATTTCTTTATCTCAAACCACAATATTGGATACTTTTCAATTTCGCAGGCGTGATAAAGTCGCCAATAATTGAACATCTACTGCCAAATAGAAAATTTCTATTGGTACCCTAAAATAAATGTGCATGTGATAATTTTTAGTTACTGTTCAATCTCTCTGCCAAAAAATTTGTTTGTCGCTTAAAATTTTCTTTGGCGAGAGTTTAGGCCACGAAATGTAAAAGTACCTACAAAATATATTTATACATAGATAAAAAAAACCATCAAAAACTTTCCCACACCCATCCATTCATGTTTCTCTGAAAAACCGTATAATACAACAAGCTTGTTATAGCACAAACGTCACAAATACAGAAATAAAAAGTCATTAACCATTGCGTGTAACGACTTGGCATTTCAGCTAGGAATAAAAATCGTCATTTAATGTGATAATAGCCGTCAGCAATAACTTTTTATTGCAATTACTGCTTCAACAAGTTACCCTATTATAAATAATTGTAATTAAATGTTAACGTCGGATTGTAAGCCAGTGTTACACTTACACGAATTTGCTCAGAAATTCCGTTTTTATTTAGAAAGAATAATATATATTAATCAATCAATATGAAGTGGAAAATGAAGTTTTATATTTAATAAGCTTTAACTCTCCCCGTGGCATTTTGCTAGTTGAAATGTGTTGTGATAAGAAAAAGGATTTGAAATGAAAATGTTATCTAGTTAATAATTCCAATTTTTGAAATTTTAAAATGCCAAAAAATACACAGCATATTTTAAAACTTTATCGAGTAATAATTAGATAACCGGATTCTATGTTCTTTACAATTTTGTTTTAAATTGATGTTACGATGATTCGCACACCTAATGAAAATGGAGTAACATGGCAAGGCAATTCTTTTGCAAAAGTTCGAAGCCATTGATTAGCTCTAGGAGACTGGCAGTCCCTCTTGTCGATTATTAGCTATAAAAGTAAATTACGGTTGAGATCTTGCAATTGGGAATGGTTCATATACTTTGAACTTGAAATTTCATCGCTTTCATCAATGGTCATTGTATTATTTCTAGAAGAAGAACGTAAACAAACTACATGATTTTTAAATTGTTATCTAGTTTTATTGAATAAATTACGAGCATAAAGTACCTGATACATAGTAGGTAACCTTTATAGAGGTATTCTGTAAGCTATAGTCTAGTCAGTATGAGCTAGCAATAAATTTCATAACATATATTGAAGTTTATAGTTGAAGAAATCGCATTCTCCAAAATATTACTAAGATATTGGGTCAGGTGTCTTCATTTGCGACTTCATTCCGATTGAATTTCCGATCGTCGAAAGTCACAAATGAACTGGCCGTCGAGCAGATTACGGAAAGGAGAAATTTTCATTTTGTATTTTTTCTAGATAATCTCCAAGTTGCCATAATTGTTTACACATAAGTAGCAGTCACTTTTGCAACTTCACATTTACTAGTCACTTTACAACATCAACAATAGTAACAAATTAAACATTTACATCTCAAAACGATGGCTGTACGGGACTTGCATAGTGTTGTGGGACAAATGGACAATGTAGTTTTCACTGAATATTATTTTTCTTTTATAACTTTTTTATTTCTTCAATGCGATAATGCTTCAATGCAATAATATGGACTTGCTTTTGACTAAAATTTTCAGAACAAAATCCCTAAAACAAGTAATCCAAATATTTTTCTCATTTAGATAATATTTCTGAAAGTTATTTAACAGTCCACAAAGTGCAAGGTACGGTGACCCAACTCCTTGCATACACTTAACCAATCCACCGGATTACAAACAAAAAATGCAACAAACAACCTTATTATAATTCATTTCTACAAAATCAATCAAAACACATCTGTTAATCTCCAGTGCCACTTGGCGACCAAAAAGAAGGGGGGCGTGCAAACATTTGCACAGTCTAATCTATCGTCCATTAAAAGCGGCCATTTGCCGATATTGATTTATTAGGCCCCAATTAGCCTCCATGAGACTTAATGAGGGGAAAAGGCAAGAATAAACCGGTTGCCGAAATTCAGGGTGCAACGTTGTTGATGGTCTGTGTCCGATTTTATGACAAGTCTGAGGACAACGTGTCGTTTCGGAGTTTGAATGAATACCTCGGTGTTGAATATTGGTGGTTCGGGCGTCTGAATTAGAGCTGAATAAATGCATGAGGTAAAAGGGTTACAGAGTACATTGGTGTCGGTATTTGGTTTAAGATTGATTAGTTAGGCTCTGAATTTTAAACTGGAAAAAATGTTGCTATTTTTTGAGATTGTAATGATATGGAAGACTTTTGTGTCCTGTTGTCCGTGAAATATTTTCGTATATTTGTCGAATCTGGCTGTGACTTAAACACACTGCTGATCCGAATATTTTCCCTTGAAAGTTGGTCTAAAGTATTAACTGAAGTAGTACATACTTATTTTAATAAAAGTAATGTAAATATTTAAATAGTTCTATAACTGCTGAAATTTAATTTTCAATGCTGTTCTTTTTCTGCTTGTTATGGTACCTCCTAATAATCCATATATTTTGTCACATAAAGCAATTTACGGACTATGATTTCCCGAAATACACTACAAATACCGACGAAACGGGTCACAATGAGCCACCTACTTTCACCACGTGTTCCTCGCGCTTGCTCTGGTACTGAACACACATTCCACCCTACCTTTACTAACCACATGTCAATACAAGTTTTTAAGACACAAGCAACCCCACTCACTTGTTACAGCCCCACTATGTTTTCCTCGCATCCGCTCTGGTACTGAACACTAATTCCATTCTACCTAGACTACCCTCATCCAATAAAAGCTTTAAAAACACACACAAGCTCCCCCCCTCCCAAGTTCCACTCTCTCTAAGTTTCCCTCACTCCCGCTCTGGCACTGAACACCCATTCCACCACTACCTAGAACATCCCATTTTAATAAAAAAAAAAGCACCACACTCACCTGTTCGTGTCGCTTGAGGTAGCTGAGCCTGGGGAATGCCTTGTCGCAGAACTGGCACCCGTAGGGGGTGCTCTCCGTCACCCCCACCGTCCACGAGAGTTCGTTGCCCCCCGACTCGTTGCCGCCCCCCGACGAGGACGAGGGGGTGCCACAACCGGAGGAGTCGGGGGTGGAGGCACCGCCCCCTTGCGACACGCCACCTGGGGAGGAAAGGAAGAGTTAGTGTCTTTGTTGGCGTGAGAATGGCACCCTCCAGGTGTTGTAGGTTGCGATTGGTATATGTTGGAAAAAATAGATCATAAAACGGGACTAGGGTCGTGTAAACTACAGAATTAATACTCACTAAATAAATGCATTTAAAAGTAATTGCAGTGCGAGTCGTTTCTATACTTTACTATAGAGCTCTTTGGTATCAGTACATACCCTACGAGTTGCATATTAATTGTGTTAAAACGACACGGCTACTTAATTTGATTTATAACTCCTTATACGACGACTGTTTTTTTTCAAACTCCGATGGGCTGTAACAAAAAGACGGGTCAAAATACAAAAAAGATTTTTTTTTTACCAAAGGTAATGTCCAATACTGCTTATTTCCCCACATCATCACCTTGACGATTAAAGCATTTGTCATATCAGTAAACAAGCTTTGAAATACCCTCTTCATAAAATGAAGCCGCCAATGATTGGGATGTAGTTTTGACGGTTTCGTTTAAAAAAGTAAATTTGGAAGCTTCAAGTCATTTTTTTTCTGTTTTCCAAGCCAATGTCAAATAGGAGTAGACCACCAATCGGAGCACCGATAGCGGAAGACAGGAATGAAAGCTGGAAGGATATACATCACCTGACGCATACCATTTCTGATTATAATCGGAATAATTTTTGTTATAAAAGTGGGGCTTGAAAGACCGAACATTAAAGATATAAAGGGGATGAAAACAAGGCAACATCCTTTTTAGAGTTGTTTCTTCAAATAAGAAATGGTATCTCAAATTAAAATTACTCAGATCATAGCTGCAGATAAGAATCAAACAGGAAACACGCTTGACTTATTTGCTTGATTTGATTTCTGCTAAATAAATTTCTTCAAAATAAGAAATAGTATCTCAAATTATAATTACTCAGATCATAGCTGCACATAAGAATCAAATAGGAAACTCGCTTCACTTATAAGCTTGAATTGATTTCTGCTTTGGTTGCATTTAGGCGAACCTCCATTGATATGTAAACATTGCAATAAACTTTTTAGAGTTGTTTCTTCAAAATAAGAACTAGTATCTCTTAAAATTACACAAATCATAGCTGCACATAAAGAATTAAACAGAAAACACGCTTGATTTATTAGCTTGATTTGATTACTGCTTTGATTGTATTTAAGCGACCCTCCAATGATATGTAGACTGGGCAATATCCTTTTTAGAGTTGTTTCTTCGAAATAGAAACTAGTATCTCAAATTGAAATTACACAAATCTAGCCACACTTAAAAATCAAACAGGGAACACGCTAGACTTATTAGCTTGATTTGATTTCTGCTTTGATTGCATTTAAGCGACCCTCCATTGATATGTAGACTGGGCAATACCCTTTTAAGAGTTGTTTCTTCAAAATAAGAACTAGTATCTCAAATTAAAATTACACAAATCATAGTTGTACATAAAAATTAAACAGGAAACACGCTAGATTTATTAGCTTGATTTGATTACTGCTTTGATTGTATTTAAGCGACCCTCCATTAATATGTAAGCATTGCAATAACCTTTTTAGAGTTGTTTCTTCAAAATAAGAACTAGAATCTCAAATTAAAATTACACAATTCATAATTGTACATAAGAATTAGTAAACAGAAAACACGCTTGATTTATTAGCTTGATTTGAGAACTGCTTTGATTGTATTTAAGCGAACCTCCATTGATATGAACAGGGCAATACCCTTTTTAGAGTAGTTTCTTCAGAATAGGAACTAGTATCTTAAATTAAAATTACACAAATCATAGCTGCACATAAGAATTAAACAGAAAACACGCTTGATTTATTAGCTTGATTTGATTTCTGCTTTGATTGTATTTAAGCGAACCTCCATTGATATGTAGACAGGACAATACCCTTTTTAGAGTTGTTTCTTAAAAAAAAAAAGAATTAGTATCTCAAATTAAAATTACACAAATCATAGTTGTACATAAGAATTAAATGGGAGGTACGCTTGACTTATTTGCTTGATTTGTTTTTCGGCTTTTATTGTATTTAAGCGACCCTCTATTGATATGTAGACAGGGCAATAATCTTTTTAGAGTTGTTTCTTCAAAATAAGAACTAGAATCTCAAATTAAAATTACACAATTCATAATTGTACATAAGAATTAAACAGGAAACACGCTTCACTTATTAGCTTGATTTGATTTCTGCCTTGATTGTATTCAAACGAACCTCCAATGATACGTAGTTCAATGATCGTAATTAAATTAAACAGGAGAAATCAGCAAATAAAAACCAATTATTCAAACCTTACGACCATTCTGATCTCCTTATTTAAAATAATAATTCGGGCTAATTTGCAGGACGCACCCAAAGATCAACCTGTCAACTTTTGGACCACACAGTTGAATCGAAATAGACGAACCTTGGGTGGTCCAATTTGAGTTGTCGTCTTCTTCTCTATAATTATTACGAATTAAAAAATGATGGAAACCTCCGATGTGAGATATTAAATATAGACTGTTAGAGATTTTAAAAGAGATTTTTACTAACCAATTAGTATTTTGATTTTAAAACTCTAAAGTGATAAGTCTGTGTTTTTGGAAGAAAAATAACGAGTTTTTTTTTTTTAATGTGAATGAAGGTAAAAAAAACGAACGCAAATTTGACTATCAAATATACTATCAATGCAAATATGCAAATTTGACTATCAAAATGAAAAATCTCAAAGTTAATAAAAAAATAGCTCTATCACTACAGTTCTCATTAATAATTATTTTATATTAGCTTGAAGCCAAAAGTTTCTGTTTTTATTTTTTTTACTGAAACAACTTTTTCAACCAATCTATGGAGGGTTCAGATAACAAGTGAACCTAGTCCACTTTTTGTCACTTCCGAGTTTGCAGTGCAATGTGTGCACTAGCAATGCAGAAATTCAGTACAATGGTGAAAAATAAGTAAGAGGTTATTCTGTTATGATGCTCTAACTTTAAACTTCTGTAGCATAGAGAATATTTTTATAGACTTGATTCACTTGGTAATCTGAGCTCTTCATATTTGGATAGAATAATTGGTGATATCTTTTCCCTTTTTTTGTATCTACACTGCTCAAAACAATTAGGGGACCACTATACGCACTTTTGTTAACCCTCTCAGTTTCAGCGTTTTGTTTTTCATTCAAAAAATCTAAAATTTGTGAAATAGATTCATTATGCATCCAGAATGAAATGGTAAAAAACAGGCTGGAAAAATATTTTTTTTAAAAACTAAAATTTAAGAGGGGAAAATTGGAATGAAAAATTAAGAATAAATTATAACAATATTTTTTTCAAATTGTTATTTGCAAAAAAGAGTTAAAATCCCTATTTACACATCTGAGAATGCAAGCGTGAAGAATTCAGGGTCAATTTATTCATAATTTTTTTTGTGGGAGTGAATTTTATTTGAAAATGTTTTCATATTTTCATTTGATCAAAACAAACATTATTTAAATCCTCGAAAGACATGATTCTTCCATCTAACGATAAATTAGTGCAAGCTCATGATTCCAAATGGAAACATTGGGGTTGAAAGAGTTTAAACCATGCGCTCCCCTAATTGTTGTGAGCAGTGTATCAATGCCCTTCAATTCAGAGAGTGAGAAAAGAGCACCCCAAAATCTTCTTAAAAAAGTTAGTGGTGGCGGTAATTTTTTCTTAGCATGAAGAAATACTATTGTCAATATTATCTAGAGTCATATAAAACTGAAATTTTTACAAATCAACAAAAAAACATTCCGTGTATATCAAAATGGCGTACACCACACAATTTATGAAGTATAATTGCATATCAATACAAACACTAGAATGCGATACTGCAAAACTGTGTACCCTTACCCGTAAAACTGATGGAAGTCTAGCTCCCTCCTGTTTTACGGGGGAAAACAAATCGACGGAGTAACTTTGGATCAAATGTATAGAGAAGCGTTACATAAGAGATTATTTTGCCATTGTATAGGGGATTGGTAAGGCTACATCTGGAATATGCTGTTCAGTTTTGGTCCCCCTTAGTCAGAAAAGATATTGAAATGCTTGAAAAAGGTCAGCATAGGGCTACAAGAATGATTAAGGATTTATCGGGTATTGATTATGGCAATAGATTAAGATCGTTAAACATGTATTCCCTGGAAAATAGGAGAACAAAGGGTGATTTATTTCAGTTGTTCAAGTTTATTAAATAGGGAGACTTGGAGGGCTTAGAAGACCTTAAATAGCCGGACCAGAGGGCATGGTCAGAAATTGAATAAATTATGCTTTAGAAGGAAGGTAAGAAAACATTATTTTTACTATGAGTGGAATGCTTTACCAGAATATGTTATGTCTTCGAAGAGGAGTGGAAGATTTTAAGAAGAATCTTGATAACTATTGGAAACTGGTAAGGAATTAGATATATTTTACACCAAACTTGCTGGACCTCTGGCCTGTTGTTGGTCGACTATTTTTGTATTTGTATTTGTATATGAGATGATGTCAACTTTCTTTTTACGTTACTGCTTTAAACTGGATTCAGCACTTGTTTAACAATTTTACGGAATAAATGTGTTGTTTGGGGGTTTGTAAACTTCTTATTTGTGTAATCTTACTCCATAAATTTGGTGAAGCGTTACTGTATGAAGCTGGAGTAAAGTTACATCAAAGTTTTGCAGTGAATTACCTCAAAGTATTGGACCATAACATCAATGACAAAGAAAGCCGATATTACCTATTGTTTGATTAAATACGAACAAAATGTTTTGAAACAAGGGTAAAATGCCTCCACCCTCCTTGCCAACCTAAGTTGGGTAAATATAAATATGCCATGGAAAAGATCCTTCCGCGGATGCAAAGAGTTCCATAAATTATTTGTGAATCCATCCAGAAAGCCTGTTTAAAACATTAATTTCGTTTAAGGTCTAACAGATTTGAATATTATTTGAAAAAATGTGGCAATTTTATCGGAATGAAAAGAATATTTTGGTTAAATTGCATTAAGATAATTTTTTATGTAAATATGACATTACAAGAGTTTCCAACTAACGGACCAATTGCGCTTTTCCTTTCCGCCTTTTCATTCTTTGTTTTTACCCAAGTTAGAATGGCACGGAGTGTACTTTTTGCTTTTGTTTCCTCAAGCAAAGCTGCGAAAACTTTCGCCGAACTTCTCAAAGCGTCAAAACATGTCATAGTTCAAACATCTTTCAATTTTGAATAGTTCTATCTTCGATGAAAGGGTATATTTTGTTGAACTTCCAAAGAGACTTTTTCTGGAATTGTAAATCTTGTTTATAGGTTTGATACAGATCGGCGTGTAATTTGATCACACAACTTTTGAAGGACCCTTCCACGAATAATCGGACTGTGTTTTTTTTATTTATGAAACTTATAGAATTTGTAATGCATCTATTTGTTTAGATATAAATAAGACGTTTGTGGATTTTATTTTGTATATATTTGGTAAAGCAAATTACATTTTCGGACGAAATGTTTTATTTTGGTACAACTTCTGGCTAGTGAATCCAAGCTAGACTTAGCTAGCTTAGCGGGCTTGTGTTTAGATGATGACAAGTAGGCATGAGTACCTGGAAATTACCATTTACGCATAATAAGAAAAAACGGATTAAGTTTGTATCGTTCTTTGTTGCCATTTCAATGTGGATGAAAGGAGAACTTCCCTAAGGTTATGAGATTTTTAAGACAACTCTATCGGAGCTACAGAAATATTTTATATTTTTTCCTTCCGAGTCTTTTCTCTTCTTTCTTTCCTTCATTGAGATGGTCTTCGACTTATGATAGAAATGCCTTTGACGGACGTAGAATAATTAATTTTTTTTTTAAATAACGTAATATATTGTGATGTACCCGGATATTGACTTACATGGCAGAAAGGGGAATATTCAGTAAAAAAAGTTTGATTGCTTATTTAAGTATAACACTCTTAAAACAAAAGAGTGAAATTCACTCCTATAGGAGAAGTGATTTTTCGACACTGGAAAGGAGTGAATATTAACTCAGACTGAGTTAAAATCACTCGTTTGGAGTGATCCTGTCGGAGGTTTAACAAACAAAGGATCCACTCCTATCGGGGAAGTGCATTTTCGACACTGGAGGAGTGAAAATTAACTCCGACTGAGTTAAAAAAGCTCTTTTGTTTTAGGAGTGTACATAAGTTACGGCTAAAGACCGAATGCCGCCACTTCACGAATTGGTCGGCCAAATTGCGAAGTGGCTAAGAACGCTGTAATTTGGCTGGAAAATGTCCGATTTTTTCTTTATTAGTCGGCCAGATTGCGAAGTGGCATGGGAGACTCAGCAAAAGTTGGAAGAAAAAGTCATTAGCACGTATTATTGGCGCTGTGTAACCATAACTTATTTCTTAAAAAATAAAATGGCCGTTACCCGCAGCTAACTGCTGTATGATACGTTCCATTTGAGACAAAGAAAAATATAATTTTTAACTTTTATACTTAAAAACATATTTTTTTTAAACAATTTGAAATTAGAAAATTATTTTTTTTTTAAATTAAAATAAAAAAACAAAAGGAGCAATATCAACAAATTAACTTTTTAATAAAACAAATATTAAAAAATTGTAGTCCCACCGTACTACCCGGTATGTGAAAACGCATACCATTGCCTTTTGGTAGCATTATGGCCACTTCATGAAAGTAGATTATTCACTGATTGTTTCAATTACTTAGCACTTTGGCCTCGGCCAAAGTAGAAAATTGCCGGTCAATTCGCGAAGTGGTCGGACTTCAGGCTTTGGCCGTAGCGTATACATTCCAGTAAAATAAATTAGTTTATGAAATTATCCCAAAGAAGTTACGTTAAAAAACGAAAGGTTTTGTAATTTGTGGGTTAAAAACTGAATTTTGAAATTCTATTATATAAAAAATTCTATAAGATAATCGGGATAGTATGAAGTTCCCAATTAAACACGATGCACATGTCCCATTGCACATTAAAACACTTTCGTTTAACATCAATACGGATAAAAAAACCCGATTATAATAGAAAAAAAACCGAATAATATAGTCAGTTTATGTTTTAATATAAAACATACGTCATTAGATTTGAATTTTAATATCCTATGTCAAAGCTGAAAGTGATAATAAATTTATAAACAGTGTAAATTAAAAAAACGTGAAAAGAGTATTATTTAATTTGAAGAATTAGTTTATTCTCTGCAAAGTAACACAATAAAAATTATTCTGCTACAGATTGAAATTTATCAATTTTGGAATTATGATAAAAAAAATTTAAAATTACATTGTTTCGGCGTTTTAAAATGTGTATAATTTAAAATGTGCATAATCTAAATGAATAAGTACATAGTTTGGTGATTTAGTTTAGATCAGAAGTATTAAATAAAAATAAATATAGTAGAACATTTTTTGTATAGCTTTGTTATAGTAGAATTCTGTGAACATATTTTATTCGTAGCTTTACGGATATTTTCTTGCGATTTTGTTGTCTTATATTTTCGACAACATACAGAATTTTTATTTAATGCAATTTATCGCTTTTTAAGAAACAATATTCGCATACACATTTTCCCGTCATAATAAAAAGAAATTTTAGACTTGTCCAAAAGTTTCTTAAGATATTAAGATTTTTTTAAAGTTTGATTAAAAATAGTTTATAAACAAACAATAATTTTACACTATTTTATTATTATTCACTGGAATAGACTAAAGTTTACAGTTCATAACCACATAAACGTTCAGTTAGACGGAGATGTAATTATTTATGTAAAAACTTTATAATAATATTAGTAACCGTTTCCCTTTTAATGTATTGCATTTAGGAAGAAAGACAGAAGGAAAAACAGAACTTTATGAAAAAATATAACAATTACTAAGCTGTAAAAATTCCCGTTACAAAACAGAACATTTCTGACAACAAAGTTTTAAAAAATATTTACAATACTACGGAAAAATATGGTAACTGATTATTCCCGTATGAAAAAATCACAGAAAATATTTCATAACAGATATTTTCGGTTTTGTTGACTACGTTAAATAAAAGAAGTGAACCCTTTACGACCTGTGTACGAGCTTTCTTCCACGCGCTCTGTCCACTACATATCCACTACATTATATATTTCTTAACATATATTTTCGGCATTGCTGTCTACGTTGGAATAAAAGAAGTTAACCCTTTACGATCTGTGTACGATCTTTCATTGTAGGAACCACGCGCTCTGTCCACTACCATATATCCACTACATAATATTTCATAACAGATATTTTTTGTATTGCTGACTACGGTAAATAAAAGAAGTGAACCCTTTACGCCCTGTGTATTAACTCTCATTATATTAGCCACGCGCTCTGTCCACTACACTATAGCGGTCAGGGATGTGGTTTGTATATTTCTAATGTTCTTTTTAATCGAAACAGAAATAATTGGTTGTCAACGGGTGCAATCTGTATCAGTGGTTGAAGATTTTACCTGTTTAACCATTTCAGTCCCAGCGATGCCATTTGGCATCATAATTTTTCTGATGATAAATAAAAAAAATCCGGCTTACACCTATTGGGATTAATAAGAAAATATATTTTAATTGAAAAAAAGTTTGAAGAATCGGCTGATAGGCTTTTTGATATCATAAATGGCTATAGGATCAGAAAAAAAATTCTAAAATGACGATACCAACTTGTCATTGGGACTTAAAGCGTTAAGAAAAATGAGTCCTTTGACAAATTGAGATGCAATTTTACAGTAAATTTCAATAGTTTTTCGAAATATTAAACTTTCTGTAGGAACGGAATAATGCTGCTTTCTTACAAATTTCTTATGGTGTAATAGTTGGTAATTTTGTAATAATACTAAAATAAATTAATAGTTATGTAACAAAAAATATTATCACTTTTAATTTTTGATAAAATGTTAATTGGAGGAATTAATACTAAAAGTTGGTTTAGACTATAGTTAACAACAAAAATAATTTTAATAGAGATAATAAGAAATAACATTGGTGGAAACTCGTAACTAGACTTAGTAACATATTATTATATTTTTACGTAAGGAAAGAATGTAACTAATGTCTATGGTTGACAAAATATTTGTGCAATCAAATATTATTTGGAGGGAGCTTCCTATAGATGATTATAAATTCCTATTGATTATAGAAAAAACAATAATATAATTGGCTCCGCTTTAGAGTAACGCGTAAGCTATTGAGATATTTACTAACGCTAAAAAGTTATCCAACGTGTAGTACATATTAACATGAAATCCCGTGTAATATAAACTAAAAATTCTGGACATTCATTTGCTTATTTAATAATGTGAGAGTTCAAATTGAAGATAGGTGCTAAAAAATTTAAAATTTTTGTCAATTGCAAATTTTTAATTTAGTTTTCATTATTCGAAAACACTATCTACACTATGAAAATAGGATATCATATTAAGAACATTTATTAAAACTATCTCTTAACGATTAACTCTTTCAGTCCCAGTGATTCTATTTGGCATCATAATGTTTCTGATCATAATAAAAAAAATAATAAGGTTGACATCTATTGGGATTAATAAAAAATATTTTCGATCGGAAAAAATTTGAAGAATCGAATTATGTGCTTTTTTGGTGTCATAAATGGCAATAGACGATCAGAAAAAAAATTCTAAAATGATGATGCCAAATTGTCATTGGAACTGAAAGGGTTAACTAGAAATTTGGACAACACGTGAAGTGTTTCAGATCTCTCATCCAGTTTACTCCTCATTTAAAAGTGTAGAATGTATTTAATCATTTAAAAATAAAGGTAAGCATTAAAAAAAATACGCTGTAAAAGATAAAAGTTTTATAATCTACTTACGTTTTGACAGAGCCAGCGAGTCAAAATATTTCATCTCCTTCATGATTATCAGGAATTTCGGCCATGGCGAAGAATCGCAAATAGTTTTTGCACTTCACTTGTTGCACATAATATCCAAATTGTTCGAAATTGATTATAAAAACATCTTTCTGGTGCACAAAACGGTTCAATTGCACTGCAATCGTTGAATAAAAGTATGATGAGAAGATTTCTAAAATTACGGAAATAGGTAATAGAAAATCTGTGTAATTATTTCAAATGTAAAATGTATGGTAGATCTTATTTGAATCGTCAAATATTTATGTTGTAATTGAAAAATAGTTTGCAAATGCGAAAAATTTGTAAAATTAAGAAAACCGAAGTTTAAAATTTAATTCGTAGCCCAGTGATATTCAAACTAGTTCCCTTTTTTGAAAGAGGTCTCGATTATGATATTTTAAATATTTTACTGCAGGTACTCTGTTAATTGCTTTTATCATGTAATATATCTTAATTTAAGTAGATTATGTGTTTATATTACTTTTTTTAATTTAACTTTTTAAAAACATTTTTATGCTTTAAAGGAAAACTATGTTCGCTTAAAAAAAATTGTTTTAAAAATAGTTCGTGAGGAAATATATGCAAAGGAAATTCAATTAAAAACTCTAAATATTGCTTGGCAAAGTCGTTTAATTTAGTTCAAAAACACTTATGCATAAATTAGTGAATAACTTAATCATAAGTTAATTTCGCAAAACGACCACTGTCCAGTGTGCTCAAAATTCTTAAAAAAATTTTTCAACAAAAATAAAAAAAAAGTTATTTAACTATTTAAAATGGGTTCTAAACGCGAAACTATTTCCGCATATTAAAACTCAATAAATATTTGATTTTTTACCGCACTACTAGTTAATTAACCTTGCTCGTTCTAGTTCTGCACAAGGCTCTAAGTCTCAAATACAAGAGTATTTTTTTTAAAATCCTATTGTTCCACCAACGATTGTTCCACAAATATCAAGTCATTTCCATCAACGCACAAGCATCCAATGCACCAATTCCACTTCTATAATCACCAATAAATCCAACCGACTAAAGTCCATCAAGCCTGACCATCACACGCTTTTTCATCCATTGCCCATAGTGGAGAACCAATACATCTTATGTGAAGCAATGCTGAATGGAGACTTGAAAACCACCTGCTTTGGCCCGCTGCAGGTAGGTAAATGGAAGGCAGAGAAAAAAGCTGGCGATCTCTGTTCCTTGAGTTCAAGATCTGCCTGGGGACAAGTTGCTGCTGATTGGTCATCAGGCGGGGTGGGGGCAGGTAAAGTTACGGCACCTTCTGTGCTTTTTCTTGGGGAAGAGTTGTTATGCCGCACGCAGGTTTCGGTTTCGTAGTAGTTCGGATGATGGGGTAGTTGGAAAAGGATATTTAGGCCTTTAAACAAAAATCGTTAGGATTGTTTTTACCTCTCATACAGTTCAACAAATTTACAAAGATTCACCATGATTTTTTTTTTCAATTCATAGAAATTTAATTATTTTTTATCCCTCTACAGCTATGTTAATGTTTTTAAACCCTCTAATGTGGATAATGTTACTGTTGCCATATGGCAACAAGTAACATAATCCACATCATTCCATTAAAGTAGAGCTCCCTCTCGACAATCTGTGTTTTTTTCATCTATTACATTCCATTTTAAAATTTTAGTTACTAATAATACTCATAGATGACAGTTATAAATGTGTATTTAAAATTAAAGAGTGAAGTTATTAGTTGTTGGGAAATTAGGGCTTTGGCGGTATTCAAAGAATAATAACATTATAGTACTAAATACAAATAATTTTTTTTGAGAAACTAATTATAGTTCAAGAGAGTTATTTTAAAATATATTTAGTAGTTTTCTAGTCATTCTTATCAAAATTGGAATTTTGCAGTTGGTTTTTGCCATATGGCAAAAATTAAAAAAATTGAACTTATTCAAATTCCAATGTTAATTTTTTTTCAGTATTTTTCCTATAATGTATATATAAGTATTAAAGAAACAATTATATTTTTTTCGGGATGAAAAAAAAATCATGCATTACAGGGTCAAGGAAGAGTTGTGTACCGCATGCAGGTTTCAGTTTGTTCGTAGTTTGGATAGGGTAAAGATGGAATAGAATTATTAGGATTTTCAAACGATCATTGTTACGATTTTTTTTACACATATATAAATAACACAGTCCAATTAATTTACTGAAACTCAATACTTGCACTACAATAAGTTTACTAAAATTCAGTACTTTCAAAAATAAAACTAATAATTTTGATTCGTTTATTATTAATAGTTTAGTGGAAGTTTAGATGGGGTATTTGGAAGAGATATGCTATGCTTTTAAAAGATTATCGTTGCGAGTTTTTTAGTCTCAGTGATGCCATTTGGCATCATCATGTTTCTGATCATAATTAAAATAAAATAACAGGGCTGACATTTATTGGGATAAATAAAAAATATTTTACAATAGAAAAAGTTTGAAGAATCGAACGATGCGCTTTTTGATATAATTAATGGCTATAGATGATCAGAAAAAAGTTTCTAAACTGATGATGCCATATTGTCTTTGGGACTGAAAGGGTTAAAATATCATTGTCGCGATGTATCTTTGATCCCTTACACAGTTCAATAAGGTTAACAAATTCAATAATTACAGAAACAATACAACTAATTTAGATTATTATTATTATTATTTTTTTGAGGAAGATTTATTGTGTAGCATGAGAGTAGGAAGCTGATTGATAGTCGATAGTGTAGACTAACCAGTGAATGACCCCTTAAGCACAATTTGTTTAAAGAAAATTCATACATTAAAAGAAAATATAGCTTCTGCTTTCTGACAATGTGAACACATCTGTCATTACATGTAAATTCTTCAAAAAAAGAGAAGTTACTTTATATTGCATTGCTTTGGGTATTTTAGGGGTCCAAACAAAAAGTGGTAAAAAAGCCAAGTGAATGAACACAAAAATGTCCAGTCAATAAACATGTTGGATTTTAATTAATGACCAATTACAACCAATCAGATGCCAGATAGCTTCCTGCAAGATGGGAGGAAGTCAGTGTTGCCAATCCATAGAGTGGAATGATTTTTAATCCTTATTTTTAAATGTATTTACAAACTGTTCATTCACTGGGGCCTGTTCACTCACTGGTCAGTCTACTCTAATCGTTTTATATGTTTGTTTTACTTCTAACATACAGTCCAATCAGTTTACTTAAGTTCAATGCTTCCAGAAATAAACTAATAATTTTGATAAGGAGTTTTTAAGATGATTGATAGTCGATAATTGTTTTATATGGTATTTTTTAGTTCTAATAAACAGTTCGATATGTTGACTAAAATTCAAGGTTTTCGAAATAAAACTAATAACTTTGATCAGGAGTTTTTTGAGGAAGGGTTATTGTACCTCATACAAGTTTTAGTTTCTTGGTAGTTTTGGGTGTGGGGTAGTTGGAACATGATTGATTTGCTTTTAATTGTTTGGATTTGTGTTTATGTTACGATAGTCGTGTTTACGTTTTATCGTTATAGGGTAGACTAACCAGTAAATGAACGTTTAAGGCGCTGCCTTCGCCAGTGAATAAAGACCAGGACAACCAACCATTTGTCAGATAGCTTCCTACTAGATGAGAGGAAGTCAGTGTTGCCAATCCATCTAGTGGAATGATTTTCAATCCTTATTTTTTTAATTATATTTACCAAATGTTCATTCACTGGGGCCTATTCACCCACTGGCCAGTCTACCCTACCGTGGTTACACTACCTTAAGCGCTAACCAAGTCAGCGATCCTACGTGGTGAATTCATATGAATAAAATCGAACGCGATATAAATTCACTCGCCAATTTCTCACCAACATCACCGAAAAATTTTTTAGTAAAAAACCTTGACACAACCAAGGTCAAACCGCTGCTCAAGTTAGCGCTCAAGGTAGTGTAACCGCGGTATTATAATTTTGTGTGTTCAATAAATTTAATAAAATTTAATACTTACGTAAACAAAATTGCCCGACTATTTTAATTATTATTTTTGAGGAAGTGTTGTTGTGCCTCTTGCAGGTTTTGTGAGGTAGTTGGAAGGGGATTATTAAGGTTGTAAGCGATGGTGATTCGGTTCAACATTTAATGCTGTCCTATAAATTCATTAAAATTGATTTTTACTCAAATGCAATTAAGAAAATAGTAATCATATGTACTAAAGTGTATTTTTACAAAACTATAAAATTATTAATTGAAATAACGTCAGAGTTTGTTTTAAGTTTTTTTAGGAGTTTTTTTTTGTTGTATCTTCGAATTCCAACGTTTGTAACCAATACGTTGAAGATAATTCCTAATGAAGCACATAATATTTTAATCGTGATTGTAACGTTACAAATTCAAAATTTTATTGTTTAAACCAACTTTAGTAAACATCCACTGTTCCCTAGTATGTTAAAGGATACATGGTTGGTTACAACTCTAATATAAAGATTATCATAAAACCCAATGTGTCACATTCCTACATTTCTTCTTTTTATTTGATAAATATCTTTGATATCTTCACCTTCACGGATTAAAAATACTAGAGAATAAAGGTCCATAAGTCACCTGTTTTTCGGATGATGTCTCTATATTACGGCTTGACCCGTAATCCCGTCAACTTTCAACTTATAAAACGATCAAAGTCACTAAATGGGATGATTCCAGGGTTAAGCGGGTGAACTCTTGGTAATGGCTTGACAAGCTTCTATATTACAATATAGACTTGAAAATTGCTTTGTAAACTCAGCATATTACACTGTTATGTTTAGTTGGTTGGTTGGTAGACAGATATTTTCAGACTTTATTTGTGCTTGGTTAGAGACCCGCTTTTAAACCTTCGTTAAGTAAGACAGATACAACACACACATACTTGACAGGTGGTGCCCTCTATCGCCACCTCTGCAATTTTGACATGACCAAGAAAGGGAGGGAAAATAGTCTCCAGAGACCTGTACCCGTGGGAAACTGAGCCATGACGCCCATTTCGCACCATCAGATTTAACGAGCACGTACTCCGCATATACTCGGTGGGTCTTCATTGGTATCGGGACTCGATCGCGGGACCTTCCGACCACGATTCCGAGATCTTAACCACTAGGCTCCCCACAGCTCAGTTGCTTTGTAAACTCATCCTATTACACTGTTATGATTTTAGTTGTACAATGCAATGCTTTGTCTGCACGGACTCAGTGATTGGCTTTGTGAGCCCGCCTGTTATGATATGTCAAATCAATCACTGAAAAGTAAATAATTTCGGTGACATCTTGCCGGAGAAGTGGCGACGGTTCACATGTCTTCGTTCTGGTCCTGTCCTTCCATATATGCCTAGATTTACTCCCCAACCAACCATTTAGTCGTAGTATAGGGTAGACTGGGTACGGTTGTGACAGTCGCTATATTAGCGAAACCATAAGGAATACTGAGTTGGGTGAAGGGTAAGGAGCAGCTTGCCTGCCTGAACATCCTGAACCTATTCCACAGTATACCATCAGTCATCGCACGACATAAACCCTACCAGAGGCCTCGGTTGTTTTTTCACCGTCAAAAAACTCAAAAGTAAGTATTTTTATTCCATTTCTTTTCATAACTGTTATTATATGTGTACAGATAGAGCAATGAATTTTTCCCTCGTTATAAGTTAGACTTTAATAATGAAATACCAGTGATTACTTTGAATGTAAATTATTTTATATTGTCATGGCGATTGTTTCTTTGCAAAAGAGTAGGCTGGGTACGGTTGTGACAACACAGTAAAATGTATTTATTTTTCTTTTAGATGCCTATAAAACGCCTGAGGAAGGCAGAAAGGGCACAGTGTGACCTAAGGAAATCTGAAGAAACTTTTATAGAAGTAAAACGCGGGATTTCATTACGAAGAGCTGCGAAAAATCACCAAATTAATCGTATGTCTTTGTTACGATACATTTGCATCGATACAAGCTTCAAATGTACAATATTTTTATGACAATATGCAAATTGTTATGTACATACACACCTATGAGCCACAAGATGTATACATTGTTGACGAAACAGGCGTAACTCAAAAAGATTTATTTGTGTTATATAAGAACATGTATAAATTTTTTTATGTAGATAAGATATTTTGTGCATTTTTTAAAACAAACAAACACATTTTTATAGATTTGTTTTGTATTTGACATGGTTACAGCAATTTATAATTATAAATATTTAGTTAACTTTTTTGATGATAGTAATAATATGAAGATTTTTTATTAATAATTATAAGTTAATTTATAATTATTAAATTTATTAATTAAATGATGAATTAAATGTTATTATTATAAATATTGAATCTATAGTTTCTAAAGAGGATGCAAAAAGAGTGATTTGATGACATTTTGGTGTCTTTTTTTGACTCTGTCACAACCGACCCCAGGCACTGTCACAACCGACCCCAGGGTGGGGTCGGTTGTGACACTACTTCCGCCTTTTTCTAATTTGCTCTTACAAGCTAACTATTGTACTTAGGGACGCAATTTTTTATTTATACATAGACAAGTGTTGCACTTAACTATTAATGCAACTTTCATCCAGCTAATCGGCATACTAACGAATTTATAAGCGATTAACCGAAAACTGTCACAACCGTACCCAGTCTCCCCTATAGAAGCTGCCTGCGTCCGAGCTGACATACAGGGTGGTTATAAAATAACGCTCGCTATTCGGAGTGATATGTAGCTTGAATGAAGAATCAAAATGCATCAAACATTGAGACACTTACTAATCAAGAAGGGGGGAAAAGAATGGAATCATAAAAAAAGATAGAATCCTAAAAAATAATCATAAAAAAGAACAATCACAAAAAACAAACTCGTATCTTGACCAGGGTTCGAAATTACGAGACGTCGTCAATTATGGCAAATTGTGGCCAACACAGCTAATTACGCCTCGTAATTTAGAACCCTGGTCAAGTGACGAGTTTTTTTTAATCCATTTCTTTCCCCCCTTCTTGATTAGTAGGTGTCTCAGTATTTTGCATTTGGATTATTCATTAAAGCTATACAGACTACTCCGAATAGCGAGCGTTATTTTATAACCACCCTGTATAAACCATGAAACTGTGTATTTTTAAAAAAAAAATAAGAAGAATCAAACCGGTTAGGACCCAAATCGACAATTTTAATATTATTGGATTGGCGGGGCTGTAAGGAGCCTAGTGGTCACGATCTCGGACTCGAGATCGGAAGGTTGAGAGTTCGAGACCCGGTGCCACTGAAGACTTACCGAGTATATGCGGAGTACGTGCTCGTAAAATCTGTTGGGTCCGAAAGTCCTGTGGTCGGTCATTGCGCAGTTCACCATGGGTACAGGTTCCTGGAGAAAATTTCCCTCCCCTTCGGGGCATTTCAAAATTGTGGAGGTGGCGACAGATGACAACATCTGTCATGTGTGTTTGTGTGTGTCTTGTGTTGTCCTACTTGACGATGGTTTATAAGTGGGTCCTTGCGACCAAGCACACAAGCCTGGAAATATATGTCAACCAATCCAATCCAATTGGATTGGCGCAGTATGGCCCGTGATGCCCTTGCGCAATTAAACCTAAACATCCATCCTTCATAATATTGGGGCCATTACCATCAATATCAAATGTTTATCTCTCAATGCAATAGGGTACTTGACTGTATCGCCAAAATACCTACCAATAATAAATTAATTACAGTTTGAAACCAATAATAACAAACGTATATATTTATTTGCAAAATAAATCTTTAAATAACTCATAAATATCATTTCAAAATAGCTAATTTTTCATCGGTAAGCAAGTCATTACAAGCACGTCGATTTGGGTGACGTCCCTAGTCACTAGTCATAAACGTGAAGTTTTTTTTTGTAATTAAACTTGATTTAATATAATTTACTATTAAAATAATAATTATATAGATAGGGGAAGGAGGTTTTACAGAAGCGGATATTTCAAATTTGTTTAAAGTAGATTCCAAAATGGTATTTCAAAGTTTGTTTATAGTTACTAGTGACATCATATATACCACGTGGCAGCCAAAAAATATTTTCAGCAGTGATTTTTCGTCCTAATTTTAAAATTTATTTTTCCTCTTTTTATGGGGTATTTAAAAAAAGAAAAAATGAGGGTATAATAATTTTGGTTTTAAGCCAATAGAATTTTTTTTAGTCAAGTACTTTATTTTAGACCAACAAAACTGGGGTTTGGCAGAAATATAAGATACAATGATGTCAAAGTATGGAATTGAGGGACTCCCATGTCATAAATAAAAAACACTTCTCAAAATGAAGATGAAAAACTCATCGTTTGACACTTACAGGAGTGGGTATTTATTCGGATTTTAACAAGTTTATTTTTTTTTACTGCGTGATGTCAAGGTTAAGGTATTTATTCTAATTTTATTCTCAATTGTTTCACACAGAATTTTGTCGTTAAAGTATTCATATCTTAAATAGCATTTGTATATTTAGATTGTTTCAAAAGTTTACTCTTTTGACCAGCTAATTAAAATGTATTACCTTAAAAGAAAATACATGAACATGATACCGGAAACAGTTGAATATATTTTTTTTTACTTGCCGAAGTCCAATTCAAACGAGTATGAATAACTTTCTTCCCCCCTATAGCTGACAATATATAAAAAAAAGTACAGATAGCTTTATTGTAGGGACTCTTTCACAGTACATGCTCAATAGTCATTTGCGCCAAGATCCCTTATATATTTTGTTTGCTATTTTGTTTCTAACATTCTTGCTCAGTCAAATACCAAAATGGTATCAATTAACGGATGTACTCATGTACCTCGGCAGCAAAAACTGTCACTACAGTAGAGTCCCGCTTATTCGAAAGTTACGGGACAAAAATTGATAATCAAAAATAACAAAAATTACTGCATATTTTGAGAAATGAATCTAACTTTGTAAGTACGTATTTATTTTTTGTGTATTTATTTATACGTATGCCTTTCTTATTTTAAGCGACATGCTCGGGATTTTTTTTTTACAAACCATTTTTCCGTTAATTTTCGGATAAACGGTACTCTACTGAATTTCCTTTAATAGTCGGAATCAACTTTGAGAGTGTATATTCTGGACACCAGGCAAATTCAAAGAAATTATTATGGTGGTTATCATTCATAAACTAAGTTCATTTTATCAAAATGGTATCAATTAACGGATATACTCATATACTCAGGCAGCAAAACTGCCACTATTTCCTCTAATTTCCGGAATCAACTTTGAGAGTGTATATTCTAAATACCAGTCTGATAAAAAAAAAGTAATAACCCCGGTGGTTATCATTCATAAACCTAGTTCATTTCTCTAAAGTCTACCATCAACTCTGCTCGTGAGCTATCGGCTATGAAATCGCCTACGCCAACATTTACCGGGAGTCCGAATCGTGACCCCCAAATTACGGTTCACGATCTACAGGAAAACGGATCCTGCATGAAACGAAACGCTACCGGAGTCGGGGGCAATCTGATGGAAGTTTTTGGAGATTTATCATGATTTCTGGTGGTGGGAAGCAAAGTGATGTAACTAAAATACGAAACTAAAGAATATTATTGTTAAAACTAAAGAATATTATTGTTAAAACTAAAGAACATTATTGTTAAAACTAAAGAATATTATTGTTAAAACTAAAGAATATTATTGTTAAAACTAAAGAATATTATTGTTAAAACTAAAGAATATTATTGTTAAAACTAAAGAATATTATTGTTAAAACTGAACTTGGTTGTGGCATATTATTTAGAAGGTCATGGTAGCAATGAAATTCAAAAACATGAGTGACATAAATAAGAGATTTAGAATTTTGATGAAACATCCACAGAGAACTCAGATTCAGAGTAATCTGGGAGTCAAAATTGGTAGCGAGAGTCACCTAGATGGTGTCACAAAAAATGGCTCTCAGTTTTGGGGAATATGCCGAGTCTGCAAAGGCTTGAGCGCCAATGTTGCAGCCCCATGAGAGAAAAAAATATATTGATGATAGAAGACTAAGCTGCACTCTCTCTGTTACCATTTAAAATACTATATGGTCGCCAAAATAAGGTGACCAAGACTTTTACCTCTGAGAAAGGGAAATAAATCTCCAAAAATTAATTCAGAATAAAAGTGATTAATAAATGGAAATTTGTAAAACAGTTAGATCTATCACTCGCAATGCTTGGTGAACTTGCCAAACTACCAATAAAGTTATAAGTCATAAGATTTATGTATTACCAAACTATTGAAGAAATTTCCGCATTGATGTATCCAAAAAATGACGAAATTTGTACCTTAAATCTAGATGTGTCGAAAATGATAACTCGTCTATTTTTAGAGATTCAGATATAAAATTCAATTCCAAAATTGGCCTCAACAGTAAATTTTAGTAAAATTAAATATAGAAATTCATTGATAAATACAAAGCAAGACCATATGCAGAAAATAATATTGAGTCCTCAAATTTGTATGTTCTGCTTTAGAATTTGAATAAATGACTTCCTATTGGGAAATGCATTTAAGTTACTTTACTTCTGAGGAGGTTCTAATTTTTAGGGAACTTGGTTGCTGTTTATCCTTAGACGTGCCCTTTACGGTGGTCTGCAATGTTTAGGGTGAATTGTAAATGAGACGGGAGATATCGTAGAAATGCAATGCAGTAGTCTTATGTTGATTTAGAAGCATTATAAACTTATGCAGACCGATATGGTTATTTCAGTGCACGATATCATTTTTTTAATTAATCATTTGAATATAAATTACGTATGCTCATGTTTTTGTAAAGAATAAAATTTATATTGAAGATAATGACACAATGGCGCATCAGCTAAAGTTCATCATTTTAAGTAAAATATTATTCATTAAATTTATTAATGATCAAATGTAAGAATATCCTTTTTATATGATGATAATCTTTCATAAGTGAACTGACGGAATAAGCGAATTCAGTATAGTTTTGCTTAACTCATGAACATCATAAACGAAACAACCTTAACTATTACTTGTTATGCTTTCTAAGAGATGAACAAGTAGGTACTAAATAGTGTTTGTTTCAAACGGTTTGTTCGGTAAAAATTTACTGTGGAAATTGCTTTTTCTCTTTTTAATTGCGTACGAAGTACGAGACAACAAACGAACAAGAAAATCAACTCCTAGTTAAAACTCGGTGCGCCGGAATAGTTTCCAGGGAACTGTACACGCATTAAACTGCGCCTCATGACCGCCCACAGGACATTCGGGATACAGATTTAACGAGCACGTACGCTGCATATTCTTGGTGGGTCCGCATATACATGGTACCATACTCGGTGGGTCTTCAGTGGTATCGGGACTCCTCGGAAGTGGGATTTCCGAGACCGAGACGCCAACCACTAGGCTACCCACGGATCCAAAATTTAGTTTATTTTTTACAATTTACCTGTTAAGAGAAGAGCTTTTTCGAAAAGTTTACTGATTATTAGTATAATTTGAAATGCTTTTTCTGAAGATTATGCGGTATTTTACTGACACACCAACTAATGGATTTTTTTCTTTAAAAACAACAGACTGTTAAAATGTAGTAGTTCCAAAAATAAAATGTAACATACTTAAAATTAAAAAAAAAAAAACTTTAAGGGGAAAGCAAATTGGTCGAAGTGTAAATGTGTTACAATTGTATCAAAGTAAAATTTATATTTTTTCTACTGAAATGTTAATTTCTTTAAACTTTTTGATGTTTATGCAGCTAATGATTGTAAATGATTTCTACACCTTTTAAACTTTAAAATGTAGTAAAATAATAAAATCTATCATTTTTTTAAACATTATATGTGGTTGGAAAATCTGACTGTCAGGTGACGGATTTATACGTCTTGATCACCCAAAGAATTGATGCAATTAAACACATATTTTTTAAAAGTTAGGTATGTCATCAAACAAAATGACTTTTTCCTAGAGTATAATTGATATAAACGTTTGTTTCCCTCAAAAAAGTTCTTTTAGTAGTTAATTTTAAATGCCTTTTGCATTAAAAACAATGTTAAAATATTGTTACCCACAAACAAGTGATTGGCCTTTTTTGTTGCATTTATAGCACGAAAATTGTGTATTATTTTTATAGCTTAAGGCGTGTCCCCAAGTAAGTATTAAACATATATTTTTTAATTTCTATGAAAAACATACTTTTTAGCATATATTTGCAAGAAAATTAAGCATGTTAGATTATGAATATACGTGTAAGATTTTGTTCGTGTCTTAAGAAGTAAGGTAACTAAAAAAGTATCACAAACCATTTCCAACATAAAAAATATCACCATGAAAATAAATGTTAACTACAGGCGATTCTTTCTCGAATGAAGATATTGTGCGGGTTCTTCTATCCCGCCGGGTTTACGATCCTCCCAACTGCGGAAGATGACAACATAGGCTTAAAAAATGGGGGCGCCCCACGACTTGTTGCCAGTTTCTTTAGTCGTGACTATCGTCTTAAGACGGGATATCGTCTGAAATACCATTCGTGGCAGGGGAGTTTGGTGTTTGCCACATTTGGCGAAAATTGGGCATCGGTTAATGTGTGCTTTTGTATACGTTTTGTATTGTTATATGAGGCGTAAGTTTGGAAGAATTATACTACATTTTTTGAAGCAATCTCTGCACCTCCATGTACTCATACAATTTCTGTACAAGTATAGCATATCTGCATCCTTTTCAAAGCGAATTCTGCTAAATTTGATTCCCCCAGATGCTGTGAATACAATTTTGTATGAAGAGTACACGGGAAGAACCACTTGATTTCGTAGAAGGCTTTCCTTAATAGCCTCTTTAGGGATGATAGCGAAAAATCGCCTAAACTGGTGTAAAGAAACAGTTACTTGCTTTGATTTTCTTTCGCGGCAACCCTGATTCACCAGAGATAAATAGACACAAGTAACACGTGTGTACCGCAAATGAAGAACCGAAGGAAAAACCGGTTTCCTGTCGCCAATGTCCGCCAAGCAGACGCATAAGGTAATACTCCTAAAAAATCAAGTGGTTCTTCCCGTGTACTACTCTTCATATAAGTTCCTGGGGACGCCAGGTCGCAAAAGGTCAAGATATATGCCTCTTTTTTAAAAATTTCTTCTCATAACAGTCTATCCAAGCAAATCTCATTGTATTAACCCTTCCATTGCTTTTTAAAATGACCCCAACTGTCTTTTTGATATTCACTCTATTCTCCCCATTTCTTAAAGAAGATTACCATAATGAAGGGGATTAGAAACAAACTTCTTAAGTTAGGATATTCTATCCTGTCCTTTTCATATTTGAGACAGAGGCACAAAAGATTACGGAAAAAAAACTTGAAGATATTTATGAAAAGGTAAAGGTCATTTTATAGAAGGGTAGATTTACGTTCTAGTTTTACTGTAGAAAACGCTTTTTTTAAACCTTACCTGAGGGTTTTAAGAAATTTTGAAACCTACTTTCCTGGGTTTTTTTTCAATTTCCAAGAATTTAAGAAAAACTGAATTTTTGTGACAGTTGTATTAATTTACATTGCAGTTAATATTGTATAGTGCTGTTTTTATTGCTACATAGCGATAACGATTTCAAGAACTAAATTTCAATTAATAACAATCACACAGACTATCGGGGAAATTTTGTTAGTAAAGATAAATTACGAAATGTTAAAAATTCTACATAAACTTTGAAAAAAAGTTAGGGGTACGTAATTTAATATGACTACCAATTACCACTAAAAAAATCAATCTAACTTTAACCGTACAGACGGACCAAAGTTCAAAAGTTTCTTTTTGAGAATCAATACCCTCCCAAACGTGTATAAAGCACAAAATCTCCATTTAGGATTTTCGATCCTATTTCAATGCTTTCATTGCCTTATATTTGAGGTTAATTTAGGTTTGAATTACCGTCGCACTAGACTTACACGAGGCCCAACGCCACCGTTAAGCGCGACATTGTACGCAGCGTTAGGACTTTGAAGGAAAATTAACGTGCACTCCCTTACACGGGGTATTCGTCGGACATTTTTGGCTGCACGGGCAGTTTTTAGATCGGCAGTTATTTTATTGATGCCCGGACCCAAACTTTTGACCTTTCGTAAGCGAGTGCCTAACCGACAGAGCTGATCAGCCCCCCCCTCCCCTTATATTTGAGAGTCAAAGTAATTGGAAATAATATGGTTAGGGCATTTTAATGCCATGTTTCACAACGTTGTAGACCGAAAATATTTTTTAAAAAAATTCATAATAAGCAAAAATCCATCAAATTACAGTTTCGATAATTTTTTAGTTTTACATTGCAATTTTTTATGTACTTAGGGCGAATTATAATGGATGACTAATACTTATTTCAAACCAAAGGTGCTAATATATTAAAGTTTTAACACAAATTTCTACCAAACCAACCTAACAGAACACTTGCAACTGCACAACCAGCTTGTTACCCATTTCAGCACGAGTTCGTTGACAACAAAGGGGAGGAAAGGAGAGGCCACAAAAAATTACCAAAAACGAGTCCAATGACACGAAAATCTTCACTAACGAACCCTTTCCACAATCGGCAAAAATAAACACAGTCGTACGTTTAACAAGGCGACGTCTTGGCTTTTGTTAGGACCACTTGTAGAAAGTATTTTCCAAAGAGGAATTTTGCGAAAACGAGGTAAATTTCTCATCTAAATGACGTCCATTAGAGGCACGTTATGAAAGAGAAGTGAAGGAATTACTTTGCAGGACTAGTTGTTATCTGTTGCTGTTGCTTTTTTAAATATGACGTGCCACATTATTTCGAACTGTGGTCTGGTTGAGTGAATAACAAACGCAACATTAATCGAATTTGTACAAGGGGTAATGACGAAAGTCGGTCGAATTCGGCATACAAAATTCCTCTCTATTCCTCTCTAATAATTCCTCTAATATCCTCTATAATTCCCATTCAAAATTCCTCTGTATTTCGTTGCATTACTCTCTGAAGAACATTTATTTTGCTCAAGTATTTGATCTCAGAAAGATTTGTCTGCAGCAACAAATCGGAGGAAAATGATTTAAGGTACTTAATTTGAGTTTCTTAAGGGTCTTGATGTGATAAATTTGAAAAAAGGGGTAAGGTATCTTTTTTCAAGAAATCCACATATTTGTAGAAATGGTTGTTCAATTAGGGTAACAACTATTTTTTTACCAAATAAAGTTTGATTCAAGTTTTACCAAAAAATAATATAGCATATATTTTGATGCTGATAAATGTTTTGAAAGTTTGCAAGCGTCTTTGCTCTCAATGTCGAGGTGGATAGGAAACTAACCACTCACCGAAAAGGTTCCCGGTTCGCATCGCGCCAAACTATAACCAGATTTATGTTCGAAAAAAATATTCCGCAAAGCTCATGATGATCCCAGAGGAAAGACATGCTCGTTAAATCTGTATAGTCCAAAGTCTGAACCCACTGAACTTTTCAACAAAAACAATTAGTTGAGCCAACAAAATGATTTGGCA
This sequence comes from Hylyphantes graminicola, assembly GCA_023701765.1. Lineage (NCBI taxonomy): Eukaryota > Metazoa > Arthropoda > Arachnida > Araneae > Linyphiidae > Hylyphantes > Hylyphantes graminicola. The sequence continues at coordinate 14,017,974 of CM043118.1, forward strand.
GGCAACAAAATTTAGGTTGGCGCCATTATGACCAAACATTTTTGTTCAATCAACAGAATTTTTTTTCTTTGCAGCTCTAAGGATTTCCGGAGGCACAAGGGACTTATTGCTGATTTTCATACTTTAAGAAATAATTGAGCAAACTAATTGTTAAATAACAGATGTTTACGCAATGAAACTAAATGTTAATCAACCGTTATGTCCGTAATGCTCGTTAAATCTGTAGATTCCAGAGTCTCATCTCACCGAGCTTTTGTTGAACCAACTAAAACATTTGGTTGAGACAACAAAAACAATTAGTTGAGCCAACAAAATAATTTGGCATGCAACAAAATTTAGGTCGGTGCCATTCTGAAGAAACAATTTTGTTGAATCAACAGAATACTTTTTTCGGTGCAAGGAACCGTGCTGAGGATTTCAGAAGGCAAGGGAATTATTGCTGTTTTTGACACTGCTAAAAATAATTTAACAAACTAATTTTTAAGCAACGGATATTTACACAATGCAACTTAATGTTAAGTAACTGTTATTTAAGGAGGCAAGGGACCTATTGCTGTTTTTGACACTGATAAAAATAATTTAGCAAACTAATTTTTAAACAACCGATATTTACGCAATGCAACTTAATGTTAAGTAACTGTTATTTAAGGAAGCAAGGGACCTATTACTGTTTTTGACACTGCTAAAAATAATTAAGCAGACTAATTTCTAAACAACCGATATTTACGCAATGCAACTTAATGTTAAGTAACTGCTATGAAATAACAGTTGCTTATTTTCTTTCACATTCCTGATGGGCCCGATTGCCCGCTGCTTTTCTCATTATTGCGAGCGGACACTTCTTTTATTTAGTGTGTCTGTTCCTTCTTTTTCCTTGTTTATTTCGTGGGCAGAGAGTACTTAGTTATGTGGCACTCGAGGTGGCGTGCAATTGCCCAACTGCGCGGAGCAGACAACAAGATGGGAAAAAAAAGAGTAATATTTTAAAGAAATCGCCAAATTTTTGAAAATGTCTCCTCAGTATTGGTTTATTTGCTAACTATTCAGTTTTGTATTAAAAATTCTCACCGTTAATGTTTGGTGCAAAGACAGATCGTATTCCAGATCGTTCCTGTTTTTTTCATACAAAATCACTAAATTTGTTGAATTTTATTAATGAATCACCAAATTCTTACCGTTAATGTTTAGTGCAAATACAGTATTCCAGAACCCTCCCGTTTTTTCATACAAAATCACCAAATGTGTTGAATTTTTTTAATGAATCACCAAATTCTCACCGTTATTGTTTGGTGCAAAGATAGATCGTAATCCAGGTCGTTCCCGTTTTTTTTTCATACAAAATCACTAATTATAACCAAAATTAAATAACCAAAATTTTAAATTTGTTGAATTCTTTGAATGAATCACCAAATTTGTGGAACTGTCTCTTTAATATTTGGTAAAATATTAACCATTCACTTTTTCTTCAAAAATTCTAAACGGCTGATATTTGTTGCAGAGACAGATAAAATTAGGGAAAGTTTCTTTTCATACAAAATAGCGATATTTGTTGAACATTTTTAAGCAAATTACTTAGTTTGTTGAGATGTTAGTCCAGTATGGTTGAACTATGAATCATTTACTAATGGTCAAAAAATTATCAGAGGTTTATGTTTGATGCAGTGATAGATGAAATTGGAGTAAGTTTTTTTATGTTAAATCGCAAAATGTATTGAACCTATATAAAAAATCCAGTCCATGTTGTGGTGATGTCAGTGCAGTATGATTAAAATATTAACAGGTTCCTATTGCATAAAAATATACAAAGGTTAATGCTGGTTGCAGATGAATAGATAGCTGAGGAGAAAGTTTCTTTTTTCTACAGAATCACCAATATTGTTAAACAGAGAGTTCAGCCTCGTTAAAATGCTAGTAATTTAGTTTTTTAGGAATTCCAAAAAGTTATCATGCGTTACAGGAAGGCTTAAAAAAAAATCTGCTTAGCAACATTTTAAAAAATGTCCTTCAAGAGTAATATATTAACGATTTAAGGTACCTAATTTGAGTTTCTTAAGGGTCTTGTTGTTGAAAAAAAGGGTAAGGTATCTTTTTTCAAGAAATTCACAAATTTGTAGAAATGATTGATCAATTAGGATAAAGTAGTTGGTAGTAACTATTTTTTTTACGAAATAAAGTTTGATTCAAGTTTCCCCAAAATATAATATGGCATATATTTTGATGCTGATAAAAGTTGTTAAATTTTGCAAGCGTCAATGTTCTTAATGTGTTACAAAAATGGGTTATGGATTTTTTTGCTTTTGAATTTACGAAATTTTGAGTCAATTTTCTGTCGTCAAAGTTTTGAGTTGTCGAAAATATTTCCCAAAATTCTTTTGCAGTGTCTATTGAAAAAATGGAAAAAGTCTTTAAAATAAATTTAAATTCTCCTTCGAGGCGATAATTCACCAAATCTGGCAGCCATGGGCAAAATTACAACACCCTTTATTCACACAAATGCACAGTTCTACACAGTTCCTAACAGTGAGATGTAACCACAAAGGTCAACATCATGAGGAACTTTGGGGTCATTCTGGGAAATAAAAATTGCTTTACTTCTAAGTGGTACTCAAAGGGGTTCCAATCTGCGTTGGCGTGCAAAAATATGCCAATTCCAGAGTGGGCAAAAACATTTTCGGTAGTTATTTAACCAGGATGTGTATGTTTAACTTCTATTGTACTGGATCTAGAGGCTATTTTTGTTATCACACAATGTGGTAGAGGAATTCAAAATATAGGAATCGAAGGTAGCTGTCTGGAATTGGGTCTATTGAAGTGGAATGTAAATTTTTCCAGGATCAAAAGTCATAAGACTAATTCTCACGCTTGGAAGAACCACAGCCAACTCAACTAATAAGGCCATGGAAGCTTTCTGTTGCTTCAGATTATTCATCCTTTTCGGGTTGTTGGCTGTTTTGAAAGAGATGAACGTGAAAAACATTTCTTACATTACACTCTTAAAACAAACGAGCGATTTTAACTCAGTCTGAGTTAATTTTCACTAATTCCAGTGTCGAAAATGCACTTCCCTCTATAGGAGTCAAACCTTCGACAGAATCACTCCAAACGAGTGATTTCAACTCCGTCTGAGTTAATTTTAACTTAGTCTGAGTTAATTTTCACTCCTTTCCAGTGTCGAAAATGCACTTCTCCTACAGGAGTGGATTTCACTCTTTCGTTTTAAGAGTGTAAGGAAGGAACGGTAGGCTTCTTAGGATTTCACGTGATATTCCATGAACTTCGAACAAATTTAGTAAACAATAAAGAATATTACAAATGAAATGCAAAAGAAAATTTAAGATTATGTTCGATTTTGGTGATTGAAAATTTAAATCATAATTAGATAAATGCTACTTTCAAAGATTGTCTTTCTAAGGTGTAAAAATAGTGTGACAGCAGTTCTAGGTAACAGTTACTGTTATGAATCTACTTGTTTTGATTTGAAAGGGTTGATTAGGTTAATTTGTACGTTGTAAATTCGATTTTATTCCAAATGAACAAGAATAAATGATTGTAGTAGAGAGACGATTTAAAAAGTAATAACTTTTAACTAAATATAATTCTTCAAAGATAACGTTTGAGCACGTATCAAAATGGCAATTTATTATTTAGTATCTAAGTGATTATTACAAGAAAAAGAGGGACAAAAACCAGTTTATATAAATTTCTTTAGAAATTCTTTTGTAGAAAACTTACCTTTAACCCTTCAAAACTCTGCCTAAATTTAATAATTACATAACACTGACTTTACTTATGAAGCATTCTCTGATACTCAGTTAAAAACCTATTTTATATTCCAGTTAGTAAACAACCGTATAACTTATTAGTCACAAATCCCATTCACTCATATGAAGCACAAAGGCATTTATGCAATTAACATAAGATTTAAACCTTTCACCATAAACTAACTTAACTATTAAAATCATGGTATAAAATTCAACTTATTCAAGTCTACTTTTCAATGAAGTCCAGTGAAGTAATGGGGGTTATAACTTCAATCGCCTCCTAATGTTAAGAAGTGTTTTCATATGAACAAGTTTTCAACATTTTTTTTCTCATTATCTCACTAGAAAAAAAAAGGTTGTAACCCTATATAAATCAACATTTTTCTGTTAAGGTTCAGATTTATCGTTATGGTAAGTTTTTCTCATTCATTTTAATTGTGATGATTGTGTGTGTGATGCGTAATATAATAAGAATTCATAAATAGTGTAGTATGGAAAGATAATACATAATTTAAGTTAACTATTGCATACTTCCAGGAAATAATATAGGGTTGCTGAACTATATTATAAACAAAGTTACGATATGTATAAATATTTTTAAAAACACCGGTTTCGTTTCTCAGAATGCAAAATTTAAATTTTTGTTGCTCACATATGTTCTTTTTTAACTTTCACAATTAACCATCATTATTCCTCCAATTTCAAAAAAAATTAGCAAACGATAATGAGTAATTATTAATTTATTAAAATTTCCCTATAAGGTATATAATTACCTTTAAATGTGTGCAAAAGTATGTGTTGGAAAATGAGGACAAAAGTAAAAACCTGTGGGGCTACTGTATGTTTTCAGAGCAGCACAATTCTAAAAAGTCTAAATTCCATATTTTTCTTAAAATTTAAAGTATTGTAGTAATTCTTTAACAACATTTTCTATAAAACTCAAAATGAAAACTACACTCTAAAAACAAACACTCCCAATTTACCTCAGTCTGAGTGGATTTCACTCCTCCAGACTGGAAAATGCACTTCTCCTTTTGGAGTGGATCATTTGTGTGTTAAACCTCCGACAGGATCATTCCAAACGAGTGATTTTAACTCAGTCTGAGAAAATATGCATGCCTTTAGGGTGTCGAAAATGCACTTCTCCAACTGGAGTGGATTTCACTCTTTTGTTTTAAGAGTGTACGGGAAAAAATATTGAGTTGAACATTTAAAACATGTTTTTAAAATGAATTTGGAAACAAATGAATTTTGGCCAGTTCGCTTATCAATCCGAGATTTTTTAATAAAAAGCATTTGTTCCCCAAATATATGATTTTCAGATACTTCATAAGACAGTAAAAACAAGCAATTAATTCAGTTGTAATGACTTTTTTTTAAAATTCCATTCTTGCCTTTCAGGTGTCAAAACATAAAAACGTTTCAACTCTCTCAAGCGGGAATGTTGTTATAGAAGCTTTCATTAAGATTTTTCTTCTATGATAGAGATACTTTTATTGATATCGAGCGCAATTTATTAATCAACTAAATAGTGCTTTGATATTAATATACCACTGCAATATGTTTGTTCAAAAGTAAAAAAAAAAAAAATCTTGAAAATTATATATTATTATATCTCTATATATTTTTTAAATACCCAAAATTCAATTTAAATATATTATGAAAAAAGAAGGTGTAAGGAATAAAGTACCATGTCCTTAAAGGATATTGTTTACGTTTAATAAAGCCGCAATTGGGGCTTTGCAGTTTTCAAGAAAAAAATCTCAGAAAGGTGAAGCAATCAACAGATGCTGAAACTACAAATAGGAAGTTCATTATTGAATATTTATATTTACAATGATAAAATGCCAATTTCGTTTATTCTAGTTATAAAGAATCTTAGAGGTTTTAAGATAACTTTTTGACCTTTTTCATACATATGCCCTTCAGTAATAAAGGACATTACTTTATTTTTTTCAAATTAAAGAGTTGAATTATAATAAGAAGAAAATGGTTTATAAAAGTTTGCAGTATTTTTATTTTATTGAACCCACCTTTAGAAAGTTATGCTGGGTTATATGGGGTTATTAGTTTGTGTGATTGTTATTGGGAGTATGGGGAAGGCTGCCGCCCCGGCGGCGCAATGGTTAGGATGCTAGTATTTGAAGCTGCTGGGTTCGGGTTCGAATCCCGGTAAGGCATGGATGTTTGTGTCCGTCAATAAATGTTGTCATTTATCTATGTGTTTGTGTCGTCTCTGTCTTGGTGTGTCTCTTGTGATTGTGTCATTTCTGAGATTTAGTACAATAGACGTAAAGTCGCAGGGCTTGGCGATCTTGCCTCCCACCAAGAAAGTCATAAGTCATGGGGAAGATTTGTTTTGTAATAGAGATATGGGATTGAGTTATAAATCAACTCACACTGTCAGAAAACTAGTATTTTTTACTCTAAATGTCCCTCATTTTTCACCACTAATTTCCTAGATATTATGATAATGTCCCCGTTAATTTATGAATCGTTTGCGGTTTCGTATGAATCCTTTTCCCGCGCATGTCTAATCGTCATTTACAAGACGATTCTTTATCCTATATTTTTCTACATCTTACTTTCCGTTGTCTAAACGCTTTTGCTGAGACGGTAAGATCCTCCCGTCACGTCGTGGGTTCGAGCCAGAGTCCGAGATACAATTTTTTCTTAATATATTATCAAAACTCAAAAATGGGAGCATGATGCTGTTTCTAAAATTCGAATTTTTTTGTTGTCCGCAAAAATGAGACATCATTCTTCAAATTGAATACCATTTTATAACAATTACGATATGTTACGATTTATACAATGACGATAAATGGTATGCATGCAATTCGTGTAATAGAATCATGGCCACGTATGTCATATTATTATGTGGCATGTAAAAGATCTCTTGATTACCCATTAGGCTTGAGTTCTCTCGTCAAAATTAAATCTCGATAGACTAAAACATCCACATAGAGCTCAGATTCGTTGTATCTGAGTTGCTCATTGTAATTTGCGGGCTAAATTTGGTAGCGAAAGTCGCCTAGATGGTGCCTCTTAAAAAAGGCTCTCAGTTCTTAGGAATATGCTGAGTCTGCAAAGACTTATCATTTAATAGAAATGCCGCAACAGAGAAAAAAAAATCTGATCCGGAGTCTAGTGGTACTGCGTCTTAAACATGGCGTTCTACCCCAACAAGAAATCAGCATCCAAACAATTACAGTCCCCTTGTCAGGATGATTAGTGAACTGTATCAGGGTGGAGCAGGTATGAAGAGCTCCAGCACGTAGAAAAAACTGAAGGCAATCAGTGCTTCTTGAAAGGGTAGAGAAAGGGTTTCTGCTGGCGATTGTTTTCAAGGCTTGACAGAAGCCATTTCCAATCTGAAACGAATAGCTTTTTTCATTTAATTTTTTTCACCGCCGTATGATGGGGTATTATGCTTGTGCGGTGGCATCATCACGTAACGAATCGGTGAGTTTTGGAAGGGAATCTTTGAAATGGATGAGGTTTTGAGAAAAGGTGGGGTTGGTTGGGTTGGGAATGAATTACTTTGTGTTGGGTGTAGGTGAATATTATGGGTGCGATAGAAATTGGTTTGGTATTCATTGTTTATGATTTTATGGGAATGCGAGGCCTCGCCGCCCCGGTGGCTTAATCGTTAGGATGCTGGCCTTTGGAGCTGCTGGGGTCGGGTTCGAATCCCTGTCAGGCAGGGATGTTTGTGACCGTAAAAAAATGTGCTATTTATCTATGTGTTATTCCTTTCTTTGTGACTGTAAAAATTCTTTGTGTCTGTCCCACTTGACGAAAGCTTATAAGCGGTTCTCTGAACAAGCACACACGCTGGAATATATATGTACCATACCATACCATACCATACCACACCATACTATGCTTGAGGCCTTAAGTTGCATTAGAAATGCTTAAGAAAATAAGTCATCGAGCTTCGATTGTTATGTCAGTGTCACTTGGAAGCTGAGCTCAATTGAATCACCGATCAAAGGAATATTAAGATTGAGAGCTGGAACAAATTATGTCATCGTAATATGTCCTAATTTGACTTTTCCCAAAATTGAAGGTACTAAACGTAGAGAGCGACCACCCACACGATGGTTAGATGCTGCTGAAAGGGACCTCAATCTAATAGGAGTCAACCGATGGAGAGCCATTGTGGCTATTGGGGCCAACTGGAGGAGGATCAGCGAGTCTGCCTGGGCCTGCAAAAGGCTGCTAAGCTCATTGAGAAGAAGAATATGCCTAATTGTTAATTACTAGTTTAACTTTTATGGTTTTACCAACAAACATTTTGGTTTTACCTATCACCCACACAAACATTCTCATAATATATAATCATCACACCCTCGATTATTTTATCTGTGATAAAATTTTGAAGCTAATAATGTAGCTAATTTTAAAAAGAAGCAAGTCAGACAATGAAATATTGTCGGGGGAAATTGTAAACCGAGCCGGTATTGGCTCGTTATTGGTCCTCCACACTTGCATTTTAATTTGCCTTTTCTATCCATTTCATCCGATTGTTATTTTCTGTAAGACATCTAAATGTTGGTCTCTTGAAATTGATGATATTTTGCAGTTTTTATCCCTTGATGGCTAACATCATTGAAATAGTTTTAAAAGATTTATTTACCATGCGTCAAAAATTTTTGAGGAACCTAAACCTGAAAAAAATCTCATACCAGAGATTAACAAACAGCCACCAAGTTCAAATAAGCGTTTTGCTATACACGATACTATTAGGCTACAATTAGGGCAAACTATGAATGGTAATACTTATCAAGGAATATAGAGGAAATGTCCTAGAGGAGCTAATCATTCTCCAAGGATAGAACCATGCATAGAGGTATAAGTTCTTCAAACGGTTCCTTAGAGAGACTAGTGTTAAAACAATTAACCAAAGACCAATTACCAACAACGAAAATTTCATTGATTTTGTTATTTATTGACACCCTTAACATGGATAATTTAGTTTATCTATTAAATAAACTTTGATGGTGATAAAAATCTGCATTTAAAAGCAAGGAAAAGGAAAACGCAAGAGATGCAAGGTACCAAATATCGAGCAATGAACTTTTTAAGAAGTTCAAATTCAACCTACTGTTTTGCTAATATGCTTAAATAATTAAGCTCCATAAATTTGAGCTAAATAGAAGCAACTCGGTCCTGATGATTGAGTTTTAAATTAAAACCTCCCAGAAAACACATCCATCATATAAAAAAAATTCGGTAGTCAAATCAAAACAGGCTTATTTTGTCACTGAAAAGATGGCAACAATTAGCTATTAGCTAAGCCTAGCTTCTAAGCCTCATTACCATAGATAACCTCGGACCCCGGGTTGTCACGTGACACCCTCGTATAATCTCGGAACCGGATTACGCTTCTGGACATCAACAAAAGAAGGCATCAAAAAAATTATTCTTTTTTTTCTAAATTGTGACAAGAGCTGTGGGTTTGTGATTGACTACGACCACATTTAAATTAGGTTGAAGTTTTTGTTGTTTCTTGGTAGATGTATGAATGGCTGTGACGGATGGAAATGTTGTAGCTTAATGTGTGTTCTTTTTGATATTTTTTCTTTTATGACTGGGCGAAGCTGTTATTTAGTTTTCAAGCTATCAGTGGTAATTTATACTTTGTACAAATACATCGACATGAAGCTGTGAGTTGTCAAGGAATGTAGTATTCTTGTCTCTTTATCAAATGAGAATTTGCATAAACTTTTGATTAGAGGCTGATGCAAATAAGGAACATAGATAAGGGGATTTTATTTTAAGTTCAACAGACACCCTTTTAACCGGCTTAAATGGGACCATGAACCAGCCGGTTAAGCGAAATTCTGGTTAAACCACATAATTTAATTTAATTTAGGTTTGGATGTACATTTTATTGCAGATTTATGATGATAGAGACTTTGATGATATTATATATACTAATAAAAACACAATTAAAATAAAGCAGCGTTATTACTCAATGTATTAAAGCATTAAAAGTTACATAGAAAATTAGTAACCATTTTATAAAGACTACAAGGAAAACGGAAACTTGCCACATAGTTTCACCTTTTTTATGCATCAGCATAACATGTTTGGGAGATCGATACTGAAAAATATTTTTTTTTAGCTAATTTTGCATTTTAATGAATGGGTGCGCTGGACCGGGGGTTTCCAAAGAAAAGTGCATCAGTGTTAAATCTATGGAGAAAAAAAATATTTTCTCTGCCACATTTCTCCTGCTGTATTTAATATTTTTGCAAGGAGATTTTTTTAGTTAATAAATGTAACTGACATACAGGTCCCGACAATCCCTTTGTCCCTACTTTATTTAAATTGGTTCGATTTTTTTTAAAGAATTTGGAATAAATAATTTCACAAAAAGTATTCGAAGCTATTTAAAAAAGCAGGATTACAAAGACATGCAAGTTATCTACATTTATTATTTAAAAAAGAAACTGTTTGTAAAAATATTCAATGCAGCCGGAGAAATGTGGCAAAAAAACCAGTTTTTTTCCCTATTGGATTAACATTGACTTACTTCAGTTTGGAGACCCCGGATCCAACGCGCCCATTCCCCCTTAAGTGTAATAAAAAATGTGGCCAGTTAAAACGGAGCCCTAAGATGGGGGATCACACTGAATTTTTAAAATAATAAATTTAATATCTCAAGAATGAGGGAGCTAACGGGGTAACTTAATGTACAGTGGGTGTTTATAGAAAAAATTCGCCTAAAATGATGTAATATTATAGCTAGAATTATGTTAAATTTGATAGCACGATTTCAGAGTACTCGAATTGGAGTTGGTTTGGTTAAATGTAGCAATCGAGGTATAAAATGATTAGAAATCTAAAAAGTAATCGAAGATATTGCTTTCTTAAACACTTTTCAGTTTACAACAGTTTGATTGAAATAAACCCTAAGTAATGTTCTCTGAATTCAAACAAAGCAATCATTCTCCAATACATTCAAAATTACGATACTTGCATTAAAAAAATTATGAGTTGGTACAGTTAACCAATCATTATCAACAAAGATGGAACCAACCACGGACAGCCTCAAATATCAGAAGTAAATTGAAAACTGATGTCCACATACAAAGTGTTTCGAATTCCATTGGAGTTCTATTTCGCAATACTAATTTAATAGTCAATGACATATGACAAATGACAGTGATTGTGCCTTCTAGAAGGGAAGGGCGTAGGCTATATAGCCCATAACCCCGCTCGTCAGAAGAGACAGTCACAAGAGGCACACAAAGAAGGATGCCACAAACACATAGACAATAAACAACATTTATTGACGAACACAAACATCCATGCCTTTACCGGAATTCGAACCCGAGCCCAGCAGCTCCAAATGCTAGTACACTAACCATTGTGCCAGTGGAGCGGCCATTTAATAGTCAGTCTTTTCCCGAAATAAAACATAAAACGACCTTAACTTCACCAATATCACACACAACTCGACACCCACTCGTTGCAAATATGGGAAAACACAGATCCTTAACTCGTTAACTTCAACTGCACGAGTAAGGACCAAAGGAACCACGAGCCATTTTGAAAATTGCCCCCCAAAAAAGAATTCCGCAGAACAAAGCACTTCCTCGTTTAGGAAATATATAATAATAACGTAAACCGTCGATCTGAAGTTTGCGAGTTTGTGCACCTTGTTGGATCAAGATGCTATCTGCCACATTTTAGCGTCTTCCTAAAAGTCGGCATCTCATGGGATGGTCAGCAGGGAGGAAGATTAATCTAATGTTATGTGTTTTTTGTGGGATATAGTGGTTTACAGTCTTTGTGTTATTTGAGGTAATAAGTCAAATCATGGAAGTAAAATTATTTGCTTTTAATAAATAATAAATATGAAATTTTAGTCTCAATTTGCAGGATAAAAATGGAAGCTCACACTTATCGGGGAAATAAAAAAAATCTTCTAATTAAATCCGAAGTTATTATTGAGCTCTTGAATTTTTAAAGCTAACCTTAACCGTTTTTGTCTCAACTTTTCGAACAAAAAAATAATTACAATATTATTCAAATACAAGATATTCCTTACTTGTAAAAACAGCAAATTTGAGATCCGATTTATGTATCATTATTTAATTTTTTTAAGTGGATACTTTTGAAATAATTCTTCCTTTTGTTTTAGCTTAGTCTATAACACCGTTATTCTTGCTACTAATTTTCACTGTTAAAAATTTGGCGTTTGGTTAAAAAAAATATATGTGGTAGTAGCAACCACAGCTACTACCACATATGTGGTAGTAGCAACCACCACCTAGTAGCTGCAATGGTTGTGCGGTGAAACGTTTCACCACATTTGCGGTAATAAGTTGAACCATTTTTCAGATTTTGTATACAAGAAACCTGAGAAATGGTTTGACATAATACCTAATAATGATGAAACAGTTTAACACACAGCCTTTGTAACTACTTCCATCCATATTTTTGGTGATCCCAAAAGCCAAATTGTTTAGCCATATTGTATGAAACTATTAAATGGTACAATTTACCTAACACAGTGGAATCTACATAACACAATGATTTTTTTAACAGTGTTGCATGAGTTATTAAATAGCTCTTTGCTAACAGTACTATCTGGGCTGGGGAGCCCAGTCGGTTAAGCACTCGCATAGCATGCGGAAGGTCCCAGGTTCGGGTCCGGGCATCTCCAAAATTGCTGCCAACCTGTAAATGGCCCGTGCAGCCAAAAATGTCTGACGAATAATACCCCGTGTAAGGGAGTGCACGTTAAATATCCTTCAAAGTCCTAACGCTGCGTACGATGTCGCCCTTAACGGTTGCGTAGGGTGCCTATTCAGGATATTGGCTCGTCACCTGACCGTGGTTCTACCTGTGGCTCGTCACCTGACTGTGGATACGACACCCGTCGCCAATAGCCATCGTGTAACTCTAGTGCGACGATAATTCAAACCAAACCAAACTAACAGTACTATGTATTAAATACGACACATTCAACACCTCTCTTTGCAAATACAGGTAACGTGGAATACAACATTAATTCTTTCACACATCCTCAGAGACCATGTTCCCTAAACACTTGCTTCTGGATTATGCTGCGAGCGCGCCTTCAATCGGAGATCAGGGTGCTGATTCCCCTACAGAAAAGCGTGGGCCGCCCCTTAAACGTTACCTCTTAAGACACCAAGCCCTCGATTGTTGCATTTGTTGAGATCCATTGTCAGGCTAATGGCCGCATTTCAAAGAGATATATTTTTTTGTATGTAATGGAGTAGTATTTGCATAAGAAGATGTCTTGGAAATAACCAGTATCTTGTTATTTTATAAGTTATCTTCATTTATTTAAAATAGATCTTTTGCATCAGATCCGTCTTAATACATAATAAGGGAAATGTGTGTCGACTAAAACTGTTTTGTGTAGATATCATGAAATGCAAATGATTATGCATTTTTTTTTTTTGGAATTTTCAATAGGTAACTTTGTCACACATTAGGCTTTTAATTCGTTTATTTCAAAGAAGTGTGGTACATCAGACCGAGACTTTTTATTACAAACAACCCTGAATCCATATGTAGTAACGTTTATTAGGTACACTGTAAACCTTTGATGTAAAGAATTTCTGGTTAAATCAAAAGTGAAACTTGCGCGTTTCCTTTCCTTCGTGAATAGAGTCATTACAGAACCTTAATCAATGTGCTGGTCAAAAAAAAGAAATCGAATCCAACTTCCATATATAAAAAAAGAACGAAATCGCTTCTTAATGGGCGTGGAGGCGTGGTCGTGCGACCTCTTTGATCGAACGCCGACAATGACCACAAACGGGTTTCGCCAAACGACCCCCGCGACTGCCTCATACAGAAGTTGAGAGATTCGGAATCGAGTGGGTTAGATCAAATTGCCGAGCTTCAACAAGATCAAATGAGGTTTATTTGGTGGGAAGCTGCCGTATTATGGGACTTCATTGAGTGCGATCGACTTCGACGCCCATGTAAAGATTGGTGATGAGTTGCAATGTAATTTCGTTAAAGAGACACCAAAAACAAATACATCCTCAATGTAATGTGTTAGATGTATTGTAAATATTAAAAAAATAATAATTTATTATATGTTGTTGAGAGATTCTGAATCGAGTGAGTTATATCAATTGGCTCTTCAACAATATCAAATGAGGTTTATTTGGTGGAAGCTTCAACAATATGAGGCTACTATAGACGCCTATATTAAGTTTAGTGTTAAGTTGCAATGTAATACCCATAATAAAAGGAAGACTATACAACAAATGCATGAATTGATTTAATGAGTTATATGTATTGTGAATAATAAAATATTTTTAGAACTTTTAATACGTCTTGTAGTTAAGAGTAGAGTCCGATCGACTTAAACGCCCATGTTAACATTGGTGATGGGTTGTAATGTAATTTCGTTAAAGGAACTCTATTAAACAAAAACATCTTTAATGTTATATGTTAGACGTATTGTAAATATTAAAATATTTTAAGAACTTTTTATGTTATATTGTTGTGAGATTCTAAATCAAGTGAGTTATCAATTGGCTCTTCAACAATACCAAATGAGGTTTATTTGGTGGAAGCTTCATTAGTATGGGGCTACCTACTATAAACACCCATGTTAAGATTGGTGATGGGCTGTAATGTAATTTCGTTAAAGGGACACTAAAAACAAATACATCATTAAAGCAATGTGTTAGATGTATTGTAAATATTAAAATATTTTTGGAAATTTTTATGTCATGTTCTTGAGAGATTCTAAATCGAATGAGTTGTCAATTGGCTCTATTTAAAGGACTTATGTGTTGCAAATGTCAAAATATTTTTGAAGCTTTTTATGTTATGTTTCTTACTAATTTGAACCTTTTCCTAATTTATCTCATAATTCAGTTAATAGGAACTTAGAACTAGAAACATCACTTTTGAAATGAACGATGATGTGTATGAAGTAAGGCTTACATTTTCTTAAGATATATATATTTCACGAGCCTTTGAAACTTTAAAGCATATGATGGATCGCAACGTTATATCATTAAAGACTAGAACACAAATACATAAATTGATTTAAGAAGTTATATCTATTGCGAATATTAAAATATTTTTGAAAACTTTTTATGCTATATTTTCTTTAGTTATTTGAACATTTCTTTAAATCCACCATAACAGTAACTCGGAATGAGAAACAACAAATGAAAAAATATTTGAAATATGTACGTACAATTGCTTATGACAGATTTTCCTTCAATACCGTTAAAACGTTAAAATATCGCATTCTTTTAAAGTTACTTATAGGTAAACTAATGTTGTAAACTAGAAGGAAGACAAAATGGAAACTTCCCTAACAATATCTAAATGTACTAACCAGGCAATATCTAAATGTACTAACCTGGCAATATCTAAATGTACTAACCTGGCAATATCTAAATGTACTAACTAGTGTATATGTAACTCATGTCAAAGTCTACAGATAACATGGGTTCAATAGTTTCTATTCGATTCTATTTAACAACGCTTCCTGTTGCATTAATGATACAAAATGTTTCTTAACACCACTCTCTCACACCAATTCATTTTCTCGCATTCAAATCTAATAACCACCCTTTGAAACACCTGAAGTGCCAACTGAGCAAAGTGGTTCAAGTCAACAGAAAGGTTTCCCCTCACGGTTCTTATTTCACAAAAACTTAAAAGGAAGAGGCGTAGTAGGAAACTGTCCAACATTCTTAAACAATTTCTTACATAGAAATCCATATAAAAACTGTGCTTTAAGCCACCACAATCCAGCAACGCATCCACCATTAGCAATTCAAAACAAGGCTGCTTCTTCATCAAGCCGCAGTTAAAATCCAATTGCAACAAATCTATTCCAATGATGTTTCGATTCTTGGGCGATCCATCAGAATTAAACCATGTCTTGAAAGACAATACACGACGGCCCAGCGGAAATAATAACAGGCAATCGGTGGTTTAGGTGATAATTACAAAGATTCGGCAGGTTTTAGGTGCCAAGGTCCGGAATACAAAGTCGGATTCGGATGCGATTTGTGAGACTTTTCTCACATTGTTAAGGAATGTTTCCGAGCGTTAAATGGCTTTGATTGAGTTACTATCATCGTCTATAATTGAACCATCAATGAAGAAGTCGTGTTAAATTCATATACGGCGTTCCAGTATATCAATTGAATTTATTATTTTAAATGGAGCACTTTTTAATTGCATTGTGGTTTTCCATAGCCTTATTATTAAATCACCTTGATGTAAATAAAGCTGAACTCAGTGTAGCTTGATTTACTTAATTCATGTGACTTTTTCTACAATGCATAACTTTTTTTACACGTGCTTTTTTTACAATGTTTTTACAATGCAGTACACTGTAAAAAAAGTGACCGGTTTAAGAGGAGAAAAAACTGTTTGTACTTTAAACAGCATATTTTATCCCCCCCCCCAAAAAAAAAACTGGAAAATGAAAATAACAGTAATTTTCTGTTAATATGTTTTTCCTGTAAAATTAACAAATTTTTTTAAAGGGTGTTTCCTTCAATAGGAACTTAGTACTTAATAAGAAATGAATACTAATAAAAAAATTAGCTTTGTAATATAAGTCGTTGTGAATTTTTAATCTGCTGTCCAACTCCCGAAAATCCGTATCTATTACAAAAAATCAGTAATATTTTATCATTATTGAAATTAGTGTTTGTGAAGACCCTTTATAATTACAATACTTTTATTATTACTTCTACTACTGATAATTGAACAATAGTAATAATAATATAATAACAGGCAATCGGCAATTTAAGGTAGGCGAATACCCAAAATTCTAAAATTTTTACTATTACTTTAATCTTTTCCAAATTTTGCACAGTGATTTCAAATATAATGAACAATGCTTTTTGAGCAATTTTTTTTATTTAAATATAATTGATTTATTTTAAACGGTGTTTTTCAACTAAAAAAAGGGGTTCACGCCAACACTTCTAGCATAAAAAGTTTTACATTAATTTACCTGAAATTTTTCACAGATGCTATTTCAATATATATCTGTGCCATGAACCTCTAACATCTGGTGTGAGTATAAAAGTTTTTTTTTTACAAATGTCCAAGTGTAAGTTAATCGAAAAAAATCCTTTTTTTGTGGTTAATGTATAAAATTTTTCTTAATAACTTTTTTTCTTGTAATTTGTATGTAACTCTAGAGGGTCATTGCATGTATCAGTTCAAAACGAAAAATTTTACACGTAATATATGTTCATAGAAGGAAAATTCAACGTGGTAGACTTGTTGGCGTAAACCTCTTTTTTTAGTAGAAAAACACCGTTTAAAATAAATAAATTATATTTAAATAAAAACAAAAGCCTAAATAGTATTATTCATTATATTTGAAATCACTATGCCAAATTTGGAAAAGATTAAATCAATAGTAAGAATTTTGGGAAATTTTGGGTATTCGCCTACCTTAAGTGATAATTACAAAGATGGGGCACGTTTTAGGTGCCAAGGTCTGGAATACAAAGTCGGATTCGGATGCGATTTGTGAGACTTTTTTCACATTGTTAAGGAATGTTTCAGAGCATTAAATGGTTTTGATTGAGTTACTATCATCGTCTATAATTGAACCATCAATGAAGAAGTCGTGTTAAATTCATACACGGCGTTCTAGTATATCAATTGAATGTGATTATTTTAAATGGAGCACTTTTTAATTGTATTGAGATTTTCCGTAACCTCAATAGAAAATCTTCTTTATGTAAATCAAGCTACACTCAGTGTAGCTTGATTTACTTGATTTATATGACTTTTTTACAATGAAGTACCCTGTAAAAAAGTGACCGGGTTAAGAGGAGAAAAAACTGTTTGGACTTTAAACAGCATATTTTATCAAAAAAAACTATTAAAAGAAAAGTACAGTAATTTTCTGTATGTTTTTCCTGTAAAGTAGCAGATTTTTTTAAAGCGCGTGACCCTTAATATGAACTTAGTACTTAATGAGAAATGAAATAGACAGCTGCCCAACTCCCGAAATTCCGTATCCATTGCAAAAAATCAGTAATATTTTATCATTATTGAAATTAGAATTTGTGAAGACCCTTTATAATTACAATACTTTTACTACTACTTCTACTACTACTGATAACAAGAATAAACAATAGTAATAATAATATAATAACAGGCAATCGGCAATTTAAGTGATAGTTAAAAGATTCGGCACGTTTTAGGTGCCAAGGTCCGGAATACAAAGTCGGATTCGGATGCTATTTGTGAGACTTTTCACACATTGTTAAGGAATGTTTCCGAGCGTTAAATGGTTTTGATTGAGTTACTATCATCGTCTATAATTGAACCATCAATGAAGAAGTCCGTGTTAAATTCATACACGGCGTTCCAGTATATCAATTGAATGTGATTATTTTTAAATGGAGCACTTTTTAATTGTATGGAGATTTTCCGTAACCTCAATAGAAAATCCTCTTTATGTAAATCAAGCTACACTGATTTACGTGATTTTTTACAGTGTAAGTAATACACTGTAAAAAAGACATGCGGTTTAGAGAAGAAAAAAACACGTTAATTACCTCCAAAAAATTTTTAAAGAAAATAACAGTAATTTTCTGCAAATATGTTTTTTTCTGTAAAATTGACAGATTATTTAAAAAAAAAATTTAGAGTGGGTACCGTTCAATAGGAAAATAATCAAAATATTATTAATGAGGTATAAACTAATACTTGACAAGAAATGAATTTTAGCTAAAATTTTTAGTGCCCTTTAGTTCCCTGTAATAAATCCCTGTCTACTTTTAGAATGAAATCGAGCTTTTAAGAAACACAAGAAATAAATCAGTGACATTTAAAAAATAGGTCAATAGGTACTTACAAAAAACATTTTTTATTTTAAGTTGAAAGAATTTATTTGTCAAACACTTGTTGCAATTACCATCAAAACATGCAAGTTTGCAGGAAAGAATTTCGGTTTTCGCTGATTTTCTTAAGTTATGTTGTTTTGTGTTGGTTTGATTTTTATGTTTTGTTTCCTCAAAACAAAAACCTTTGTTCTACCTTTATTGGGTACAAATCGGTAGTTTCATAACTTCTAGTTACTTTGTCGCCATAATTTGCATATTATTTAAAAAAAAGAATTAGAAAGCAAACACTTTTTTTATTTTAAATATAATTAATAAAGTATGACCAATACAAATGTCATGAAGTGTTTAAATCTTGACTGTGAGGCTGATGACATGCGCCAAATTGTTTTATAGAGGGAGAAAAAATTGCTAGAAAATGTAATTAAATAACCTCGTTTTAAAATTTATTCCTGATAATTCGGTATGAAATTCTAGCACAAAATTTGTTTTTCTCTCTGAATAGGAAACACCGTTTCAAAATCCCAAGTTTATTTTCAATTCTAAGTACTGTAAAAAAAACCCGTCAAATGAATGGTTTTCAATTGGCAGGTTTTAGTAAAAATGCTGCTTTTTCTCCAATTAAATATTGTGAAACATTCGTATTTTTAAAAATGAGGAAAAGGTTTCGCACTAGGCGAGACTCGAAACTGCAACCATTGAGCAACAAGCACCACGTCACACTTACTAGGCCGCTGAAATACTTGAAATGTCGAAATGAAATAGTAATCTGGTTGACTAGGGGATTGTATAATGTATATAAAGTAATACAAAAGTATGTCTTTGTAATCTGTCACGTATATGTGAGTCTGTTTTACTTGACGAAGGTTTATAAATGGGTCTCTAACCAAACACACAAGCCTGAAAATATATGTTTACCAACCAACCATGTCTTTGTAACGTTTCGAGGCTAAAACATCAGTCAACAAGTCTTTAAAACTACCATAAAAATATTGGTCTATTTTAATTTACTTTTATGCAAGTATAGCACACGGAAAATAATAATTACATTCTCCATTACTGAAAATATCTGCATTTTTCTTTCAAACTTAGTATTGTGTTACCGAAATCGCCTAACAATGACAACAAAAAAATGACATATTTTGATTAATGAGGGCCACGTTCTGAAATTTTCACTTTTTAAGTAATACGATGCTACTTTTGGTTCGGTCTTCTCCAAAAACAATTTGCGAAAAAATGAAATTTATTTTTTTTAACGATGAAATCGGAGTAACAACGTCATCAGAAAAAAAACTATAATGAGATTAGATAATGTTACGCAATTTGACAACGAGTGATGGTCATTAAATTTAGCAGGTGGGAGATATCAAGTATAATCAATGATCAAGATCTTAATAATTAAAACATGAAGTACTAATATATGTAGCTTAATTTCTTGTTATTTTAATTATTTTCGGAATTTTTTAGAGTCCGGATGGATAGGCGGACAAAAGTATTAAATATATTATAGATCGTATGACTTTCTTGGTGGGGGGAAAGATCGACAAGCACTGCGACTTATAAATAAATATAGATCTTTGATACTATTTCTTAATAACAGATAGAAGAAAAAAATCGGATGGTTGGAAAGGAATTTTTAAGGGGTACGAACGTAAATCTGCACGATGCTTTTATTTAAACATTCCTTCAGAAAAATTAAAGAATGTATATAATTGTAGAGCTTAGTGGAAGAACGTGCTAAGTGATATATATATATTTTTAAAAATCGATTTTTTGTTTCAATGATAACTAACTTTTTTTAACGATAACAAGTTCCATTGTTCATAAACTTTAAGTTTAGTCAATTTTTTACGCTTTACAAACTCCGTTTTCAACATACCCGAGAGCAAACGAAAAATTTAAAAGCTCATTTTCTTGTTATCACGTTTTTGTCACTTAGCACGTTCCTTCCCTAAGCTCTTCAATTGTAGGTATATGTTTACTTCGCGAACCTTTTATTTTGAATTTATTTGTAATAAACTATTCATTGAAAATACAAGTAATGTTTTTAAAAAAGAATATTTTTGGCTTTTAAACCCAATGGATCTGGGTGTAACCAACAACGAAAGTGGGTTAAAAACTCTTATAGGAATTTAGAAAAATAGCCTTTTAAGTTGAGGGAATCGGTTGAAATAAAATATGTTTTGGAGTGACCAATGTCGCGTGGCAGAAATATTTAAAAGTGTTTTAACTTGACGTTTTCTCTTCTAACGGCTGTGTCTTGTTATGGTTGAAAATGTTCAGTGAGGCGATCCGTCAATTGGCACCTCTATAGGATCGGTGCTCAGCCACCTTCTAAGCACAGGGAGGTTATAAAATAACGATCGCTATTCGGAGAGTTCTGTAGCTTGAATGAATAATCCAAATGCAAAAAAACTTTGAGAACCTTACTAATCAAGAAGGAGGGAAAAGAATGGAATCATAAAAAACAAACTCGTCACTTGACCAGGGTTTTAAATTACGAGACGTAATTAGCTGTGTTGGCCGTAATTGGCCACTATTGTCGAAGCTTCGTAATTTAGAACCCCAGTCAAGAGACGAGTTTGTTTTTTATGATTATTCATTAGGATTCTATCTTTTTTATGATTCCATTCTTTTCCCCCCTTCTTGATTAGTGAGTGTCTCGATGTTTGTTGCATTCGGATTATTCATTCAAGCTACAGACTACTCCGAATAGCGATCGTTATTTTATAACCATCCTGTATTTTGTTTAGAACTAAACTTGTGTTATCTGAAATCAACTGCATTATATACATTATATGATATGCATTACACCCAGATTGCTGTCATAGTCTCGCTTGCTCTCAACCCATGATCAGAAAAGATTTCTCTAAATTATTTTTTATACTTGAAATTTTAACTTATTTCTTCAAAAGAAGTACATTATATCAAGGGCATTACGTGTCATTACGTGTGACCAATTTAAATAAAAAATAATTTATTATTTTTTTAGACTAAGATACTAGTGTTATATTGGTTACTTTAAGTGAAGCAGAGTGTTAATGGAGTTTTCAAGTACATCAGAAAGGCACCAGAGATGCTAACCACTAGGCCACCAACGGCCCCCTCGATATCAGTTCCGATTGTCAAATGATGTTCCAAATCCACCGTACACTGCCGATCCGGCGGCCTAGTGGTCAAGACATTGGCCTTTGGAGCTGCTGGGTTCGGGTTCGAATCCCGTTGAGGCATGGATGTTTGTGTTTGTCGAGTATATGCGGAGTACGTGCTCGTTAAATCTGTTGGGTCCGAAAGTCCAGTGGGCGGTCATTGCGCAGTTTCCCATGGGTACAGGTCCCTGGAGAAAATTTCCTTCCCCTTCAGGGACATGTCTAAATTGTGGAGGTGGCGACAGATGGCAGCATTTGTCATTTGTGTATGTGTGTGTCTTGTGTGACGATGTCTGTCCTACTTGACGATGGTTTATAAGCGGGTCTTTGCGACCAAGCACACAAGCCTGAAAATATATGTCTACCAGCCAACCTATCCACCGTACACTAAAAAAGTATCCGAGTTACATTCACCAATTGCTGTTAACCTCTTCTTTGCACTACTTGACGCATTCCTCTGCAATTCTAATGTCAGAAAAAGGCTGTCATATTTCACTCAGAGACATGTTCCATGTTCGAATACAATAACGCAATTAATACAAAGCAGAAAAAAAGCGAACTAATGATGAAAGAAACACCTTGCCTGAAGGAGTGGGACATTTTTTTATGGTTGGCTCGAACGTGAATGTATTTGACATTCGTAAGAGGGAAAACCGTGGTTTACTAGACTCAGAAAAACCTTTTCTGACTTTCAATACAAAAAATTATGTTTTTCCCAGTTATTACAAGTTCTTATTCCGAATGCAGTTCAACAGCTGTTCTTTAAAGTAACGGATAAATAACTATAAAAAATTATTTTTTACGGTACTTAAAATGTTACATTTTTACACTACTACGGTACTCTAAAATCTTACTTTAAAATCAATATTATAATTTAGTTATTCATATTAAAAAAGAAACCAATATAGTTTACACGTTTTTGTCAATCACGGATATACAGTAGAGTCTGGCTTATCCAAAACAGGTCAAAAATGGATCAGCAAAAAAAATAAAATAAAATGCTGCTTATTTTGAGAAATAAATCAAACTTTGTAAGTACGTATTTATTTTTTCTGCATTTATTTATGCGTATACATTTCATATTTTAACCGAAAGGCCCGGATTTTTTTTTTTTTTTTTGATAAACCAAATTTCGGTTAACCGGGATTCGGATAAACGGGACTCCAGTGTAATAATCGTCGTTTCTTGCTATCGTCAGTCGTGTTGTGCAGTTTTCATATGTCATCAACAGAATTCTTGAATTGAAACAAACATAGTATTGTAGCGATTTTTTCTCCTATACTTGCATTCTACTTGTGTTACTGTAACATAAGTTTTTTCTGAGTGTGGCACGTCAGAATGGCGTATGTTAAGGGGGAATGGGAGCGCTGGATCGCGGATCTCCAAAGCAAAGTGCATCAATGTTGGAGAAAAAACTATTTTCTCTGACATATTTCTCCGGCTGTATTGAATATTTTTACAAACGTATTTTTTATGTGATAAATGTAGCTGACTTACAGGTCCCGACAATCCCACTTTTTGGAATTGGTTCGAATTTTTTAAAAAAAATTTTTGATTAAATAATTTTACAAAAAGTATTCGAAGCAATTTAAAAAATTGTAATAATAGAGATCTGAGAGTTATCTAAATTTATTACTTAAGAAAAACAAACGTTTGTAAAAATATTCAATACAGCCGGAGAAATGTTTAAGAGAAAATAGTTTTTTCCCCATTGGAATAACATTGAGGCACTTGAGTTATGAGAACCCCGGTCCAGCGCGCCCATTCCTCCTTCGCCAAAGAATCTTTTCTGGAAAAACTCATTTTACCACAAAACTTTATAAAATGAAATATCACCGACGTTTCTAAAAATGAACAAATACAAATTGATGTCTCTCTGAAATAACAAGATGCACATTTTTGTTGGTTACAGAAAAATGCAAAACTTTAAATAAGATATTTAGGATTATTAAGGCAGCGATTTTGCTTTTAATAAAGTAATAATGCCAGTCGACAAGTTAAGAATAGGTGTTATACTGACTACACTACCTAGCGTACTTCAACTTAAAGTAATTAGTTAGAATGTAAAACTAATTAATTTTAATACAAATATAAATTAAAAAAGATAATTATCTATCTTGGTTTTGATTGTTAAAAATAATACAACTTTTCAGGACAACCGCTTTAATAATGATAAGGTTACTTTAATTTAAAAAAATTTAAAAAAATAGATACACAAAAAATTGTTGCAATGCTAAGGAAATTCACTTAAAGCTGTATTGTATAATAAAAGATCATCAAACGCATTAAGAAAAGAACATATAAAAAAATGTAATTAGTATTCTATTCCAGAGCAGACGATATTCAGGTGCTGCCATTCCGCACCACTAAAAAGTTTACGTGGGTTAACTTTATAAAAGGTACAACAATAGCGAACACCTGGGCATTGTTGAAATAAAGCCATCGCACAGGAATTGTATTTATTTTTTATTAAATAATATGGTCTTCTGTTATTCCAAAGTCGTTTGGCGAGTGTTTGTGCAACGAAAGGTATACTTTTCTGAGTGTTTTTTTTACTGCGAAAAACTCATGTTTATCTTCTTAATTTGTGCGGTTGGCTTTAAAATGGGCGTTAAATGGTTTTGGCGGTTATTTTATTGATAAGATGTGACGTTTTTCGCGGTTTAATAATAGATGTTCGTTAATATAAGAGTTGTGCTTTAGAATGGCTTAAAATAGTATTTATTTGGTTAGTATATAGGGCAATATTTTACATGAATATTATTAACCCTCTTATGCATACTGTTGCCGTTTGGCAACAAGTAACATAATCCGCTTCATTCTATTAAAGTAAAGATCCCTCTATACAAATTTGTTTTTTCATCTATTACATTCCATTTTGAAGTTTTAGTAACAGATAATCCTCATAGAGGAGAGTAGAAAGTGTATTCAAAATTGAAGAGTGAGGATATTAACTGTTGTAAAACTAAGTTTTTGGCAGTATTCAAAGTATAAAAATATTAGTACAAAATACAAATAAATTGTTTTGAAAAATTAATTAATGTTTGTAAGAGGGTTATTTTGAAATATAGTTATTATTTTTCTAGTCATTATTATCAAAATTGGAATTTTGTAGTTGGTTTTCGTCATATGGAAAAAATTTTAAAAATTGAAACTATGAAAATTTTAATGCGGTTAAATTTTTTTCAGTATTTCTCCCATAATGTATGAGTATTAAAGATACATATATATATAATTTCGGGATGAAAAAACATCATGCATTAGAGGGTTAATTATTGTGGGTTTTCAAAGCTGCTCTTCAAGTAAGATTTTTTTGTAAACGTCAACTAAATATATGAAGTATGATAACAAATCAGATTTAAGCTCTGTGCCATCCTAAATTACTTAAGTCTCCAGCAAGCCACACTCAAATTTAAAGCACAATCGCCTAATATCGGATAATTCGCAATTCAATTATGCGTCCATTTACAGAGATCAGGGATAATCACATCATTTTACATAAGGTTACACAAACCAAGTGAAAAGGTTCTGACTTCTTAACTCTTTACCTCTGATTCTCAACGACTAATGCAGGTTTATGAGAGCCAATTTCAGCACCAGAATCAATTTGAAGAAGTAATAAGAGGCCATAAGACCCCCAGGGATCCAACAATCACAATGGTAGCCAGCCGAATTAACGCACCGGGGCACAAGTCCGCGGCCCATTGTGCCTCTTTTGTCCATTACAAGGCTTCACAAGTGGTTAATAATTGCGGCACTCCAGCCACCAAATAGTTCGGTGGTGTAAATTGTCTCTTCCTTGATCTTTTGACATTGTTTGCAGCGTGTAAGTCTTTTTTTCTGTAGCTAAAGAGTTCCTATTTTTTGATGAAAATGAAATGACTTTGAGGGTCAGAATATGACATGGATGCTTGGCATGAAAAAAATAAGTGAAGCGTAGTTTCAAAGTCACCAAATCAATGTAATAAGCCCAAAAAACATAACTCTTTAAGATATTTCAATGAGAAACGTCTAATTTCAATAGTTCTGAGTCTTTTAAAAGTTCAAGAAATTTTATTTTGAATAGTTGTAACTTTAATACAAGATAGGAACTGTTTTTTGGCTGTAACATTTCATTTTATGCTAAGAAATTAAATTTACTGTATGCACCGTTGCTTCGTTACCTGGAAAAAAACTAAGACAAATAGTTAGCCAAACGTCTGTTTTTCGTTGCTTTGGACTAATTATAGAAGCGATGAAGGACTTCACCTGACAAGCCAGTTTTCGATTCGGCAGCATGTCTATTATATGTCATCATCCAACAGCTTATTGCAGTTATTTAGTTTTTTAAAGATAAAAAACTTGGAGTGGCAGCTGTTGGGAGCTTCGTTGTAAAGTTGAGGACATTTTCACCAGGACATTGTTACTTGCACAGGCCACAGCAAGACTGTTGGTGAACTATCAAGTTTAAGTTAGCAATAGCGTAGAAAGTAAGTAGTAAAAGCTATAACTTAAATAGGCTCCAATTCTTTTTTAACTTTAGGTCAAGTGTGAAAAGGGTTTATATTATCATGCAACATTAGGGTTACATAATGGCGTTTAGAAAGGATTTTATAGTTGCTCACCATAAAATAGATGTAATTGCTTTTTAAACCTGCTTACTTTGCCGCAATTAATATAAAACTGTAAATGCCATTTCATATTTCTTCAGACAAAATTTAATCTAGTAAAAACTTTCAGGTCCGTTGCATGATTGCTATTAACTCTTCCCTTCTTCTATAAATTTCAAAGAAATCTGAGGTAATGTTTTAAAAGTGCAGAATGCAAAATATACTGAAAAAAGTTGCCGCCTCTGTGTGAACTCATGGGTTTCTAGTTTTTCTCAATTTAATTTCAGCTCAACCTGGTAATAGGTTCTGGTGTAAATTTTTTTATAATGTTTATTGTTCAATCACGTATCAAATTTATGAGCATTGGATTTCTAGACTTCGTTCTCAGATACATAACAAACATTCGAAATAGAACAAGGCGGTTTCTGCAATTAAGTACCACAAAATGAAAACCAAACAAACATAATTTCTTTTCCCCATTATGTATCCCATATTAATAAGCAATTCACGTAGCCGAAAACTAGCATCCATATCCAGTAGTGATTCAGTAGACTCCACAGGCCAAAAGACCACACCACGAACAGAGTTCTCAACAAAAGGTGAAACCTCCGCTGCGAAAGCATCGCCAAAGTCCATCCATAACCACCTACTACCACATTTAGCCATGGTCTCACCCTCAGAAATATCATCCACTACCAGAAAACAAAGAACGGTAAGTAATGATGTTGTATGAAAACACCATCGGAGTAGTTTGTGGGTCAGAGTTGTAGTAATGTAAGTCATATTCCGGCAGTTTTGCAGGCATGTTATGTGGTTCGATAATGATGAAGTACAGTGGTGGCCAAAATTGAGGACACTTTTTTAAAGTTTAATATTTTTCAACTTTGTGTGATTACAGAATATATTAATTTTATATCAAACAAAACAACTTTATATCAAATTAAAAGTAATTTAATCTCTATCAGGACCAATGTCTGCAGATCGCTGAAGCAATCTATGAGACGTTTGGTCCCATATAATCTATATACATGGACACAACATCATCATCATCAAAGTAATTTAATGTAGAATTAAAAATAAATACTGTATTACAATATCTGTATTGCAAATAAGTTATGCAGTTAGTAGTATGATCCGTCTTACTTTTCCAGGTCATTGAACCACCAACTTGTATTGCAATTTCAGCATAAGACAATCCATTGATTGTTCTTGTTTGTTCAACTAAAATGAGCATAATTTTATTTGTAATACAGATACTTTAATTCAATTTTAAGGAAATTCTACATTAAATTACCTACAAAGTAATATTCAAATGTTTTTATTTAAGCGAAATTTAATAGATGCAAGCACACAGGTAACAGTTGAAACACCTGAAACTTTCACTAAGTTCACTTTTGGCCACCACTGTAGAATAGGATTCTGAAGTAATATGGTAAGGTGTGATGGAGCTTACCAACGACTCATAGGAAATATCCTTGAAGTTTTAAGATTGCTGGTATATTATAAAATGAAAAGAATACAGCATGTATTGCTTAGTACAAAATGTAAAACATAACGCAACATTTTTGTAAGTGTTCCATGGTTAGATGTAAGTCATGTGAATTAGTTGGCTAAGCGATGAAGCTAAGCAGTGACTTATAAGGTATGGCCTTCAAGTTCTAAGATTGCTGATATATTAAACAAAAAAATAATTATATGATAAACATAAAGTCAATCAGAATGAAACAATTTTGTAAGTGTTCAATGATAAGATATTAGTCGTATAGAAACAATATTACTGGATCCAAATGTTTTGTGGTTGGTTTAATATGACAGTACAAGGTAGCCCGTATAAGGTATGCTTCTAAGTCCTAAGATTTATCATTTGCATTTATACGTTTTTAAAAGTGAATATTTATCAGATTGTCTCAATATAAATGGGATGGCTTATTTGCTTTAATTAAGCTTATAACTTAACTTTGCTTTAAGACATTAATGTATAAATTTCGGTAGTATACGTTTTTTGTTTAAGATATGGTGTACTTTCATTAACAGAGATATATGAAATGCACGCCAAATTTATGATAAAAGACAGAAATCATGTTCACATACAAGGATTAATTCGGCACAAGTTTTTCTTTTAATGTGCCATATAATAATAAATAAAATTAAAAAAATTGAGTGACCAATACATTTTAACACCCATTATAAATTTGGACAACTCTATTATGTAAAATAAACAGTTACTTACTAAACACAACACTGCATTGATCAAAACCACATCTTTCTCTGACTTAAGTCTTTGTGGTTCTAACTTACGCAACTGTGGTAGCAAGCAATACAAGGGGTCAAGCCTTTACAGGCGTGGTCACCTGTTATGCTCTGCCTAAAAAACCCAAGATAAAAAATATATAACAGGGCGTGACAGTCCGTCCGTCCGACCGTATACGTGGGAGACGATCCAAAAAAATAGATTTCTTTTAATTCTATTAACCCTCGGAGGCCCGATCTTGAATTATTTTTAATTACCATGTGCGAAATCGAGAGAAATACGGTTCTGATTGATATGGTAATGGGCCAAATGGGATTATACCCACACCCAGCGTGCTTTTTCAATGCTTGGTGATGTCCAAATGTTTGTCATTAGTCATGTGAAATTTAACCGGGATCGGTTTTTAATATGCCCTCGGTAATTTTATTGATGAGAAATTTCTACTCGTTTTATGTATGAAATATCGCTTGTTATTAAAAATGAATGTTTAGATGCAGCGCAGATGCTCGGCCACCCAGGTGGCAAGCGTATCAAATAAAAATTTTATTAAAATAGATATATATTACTGGATATTATATATGTATCGTTTGAAATAGGATATAGACTATTAGGTAGTCAATAAAATGCGTTTGAAATATCCGACTCTGCTTACTACTGTAGTTAATTTAAGATCAATATATAAAACAGAATTGCAGTGCTTCAGTTTTTTTTTACCTGTATGTACTTGGTTGGTTGGTTGATTGATATACACACATATTTTCAGGCTTATGTGCTTGCTCAGAGAACCGCGTATAAACCTTCGTCAAGTAAGACAGTCACAACACACATACACTCACATGCACACATATACGTGACAGATGCTGCCATCTATCACGCGCCACCTCCACAATTTAGACATGTCTCTGAAGGGGGGAGAAATGGTCTCTTTTAACCTGCATCCGTGGGAAACTGCGCTATGACCGCCCACAGGACTTTCGGACCCAACTGATTTAACGAGCACGTACTCCGCATATACTCGGGGAGTTTTCAGCGACACTTGATCGCGGGACCTTCCATCCGTGGATCGCGGCAATGACCACATGGCGCCTCACAGCCCATGTACTTGGAAGTGTGCGCAGGTGCACAACAGTAAATTCTAGTGTATCATATCAATATGTGCTAGGTATTGAATGCAGCGTTCTCGGCCAAAGGTATGGAATTGTTTTATTTAAACTAAGATAAAACATTAACTTTCATGTAAAAAATATTTCACGTCGATACAAGTATTTCAAATACATTAAGAATATTTATTTTCGAGATCAGGTATCGTTAACATCAGTCCACAGTGCAGTGCTTCAATTAGAAGTCAATCTACCATAAACCAAATTATTGTCCCATCTACCAAACCCTGGCTTCATCAAGAATGAGACAATTACACGTAAAGTGATTTTCTCCAGCACTAAAAACAATATTAACTTCGCTTAAGTACCGTCCCCCATTATCTGACAAATAATACATGATACCTAGCACCATTGGTGAAAAAGTCTCGCCAATTGCTACATGCATAATTAGCGCAAATGACGCGTTTGTTGGCGACAATAGCTGCGTGTTCCTCTGGAGTGTCCCGTTGCCCATAGAAATTGCCTCATTGACACCGGGTTCCGATTCGGCACTCCATCTCAATTAGAACCGTTCGGTTTGTATTCGATGTTCGATTCGGAATAAAGAGATGATAGGACCATTACAAGCGGGGTTTTGATCAATTATTCGCAGGGTGATTTCTAAACTGGCTTGTTTTCGTTTGGGTGAATTACAGAGTCGCACTAGTGCTACACGGTGGTCATTTTAGAAGAGGGTTGGTAGACATATATTTTCAGGCATGCGCGTTTGGTTAGAGACCCGCTTATAGACCTTCATCAAGTAAGACAGACACGACACACACATACGTGATAGATGCTGCCATCTATCGCGCGTCACCTGCACAATTTAGACATGTCCCTGAAGGGTAGGGAAATAGTCTCCAGGGATCTGTACCTGTACCCGTGGGAAACTGCTCAATGACAGCCCACAGGACTTTCGGACATAACAGATTTACGAGCACGTACTCCACATATACTCGGTGGTACCGGGACTCGATCTCGGGACCTTCCGATCCAAAGCTCGAAATCCAAACCACAAGGCTCCCCACAGCACCAAAGAAGATTGTTTCATGATTTCAATGACCAAAGTCATTGGTATGTCAAGAAAAACGACATATGAGCTTAGGATATGTCGTCAAAACAATGTGATCCACCGATTTAATGAATACGAATGCCTCAGTATACGCAACTTTTCCAATACTAGCCGTGGTCACCCACTTAAGTAGAAACTCATCGTTTCATGCATCCGGTGAGAGATCCGTCGCTTTATTGTTGAAACTGCCCGTTATGTACCAGGTGACTTGGTGTACTGCATTTCGCAGTGCATTTTAGTTCATTATTCATCGATTTAGCTATAAAACTACCTAATTTATTATCCATTTCATTTGTTATAGTTTTTTTCTAAATGGAAATAATTTAAATTAAATAT
Source organism: Hylyphantes graminicola (assembly GCA_023701765.1). NCBI lineage: Eukaryota > Metazoa > Arthropoda > Arachnida > Araneae > Linyphiidae > Hylyphantes > Hylyphantes graminicola. The sequence goes on from CM043118.1 coordinate 14,049,126, forward strand.
GATTTATAAAAATGTTATTAAGATTTTCATGGTTAAAAATTTTCTTCACTGACACAAATCTAGTCGGGCTATTGATAGGTATTTCAAAACCTGCAAAAATTGAAAATGTGTATTTCCGAACAAAAAAGAATAAACATTTAAGTATCCAATCAAATAAATATAATCAAAATAAGTTGCTGTTAGAGGTTTGTTAGTAATTAGTTTTCAACAACTTTTTTTAAAATTAAAAAAAAAAAAAAATACAGAATCACATTTTGTAAGAGATCTTGATATAATCATTTGTATTGTTCACTCCGTTTCTTATTTTTTTAAAAATTATGCCGTTATTGATATATTAAAATGAAGTAGGTTGTGTAAAAAGGTATTCGATTTGTATTATCAAGGACTTCAGTTAGTCAGTTAGCTATTGTGTCTTTGTCAACACGTTAAAAATATGCAAGTGTAACTTGGTAAAATCGCTCGTGCTTTATAAAAAACAATAAATAATTTGACTTTTAAAAAGGTTTAGTGAATAAGAATAGTTGAGAACAAAAAAATGTACTGTCCACACTTCTGTAGGTGTTCTGCTTTCAACATGCCCTAAAAAGCATTAATCTTAACAATGATCATTTGTAAAGAATGCGCGATCGCAGTTACGCCCATTAAACAAACACACAATTTTCTTCGAAAAATAATTTCTCGACATTAATGAATTCCGTTCAAAGCAATTATTTCCACAATTCCCTAAATTGCTTTTATTTCAAGGTGGTCTCTCCAGGAAGACCATCTGAAAATCACACTGGGTCTTCCAGCAAGAAATTACCTTTTCAAAATCTGCGCATCTGACAGCAAACAAATGAACTGAATCGCCAACCATTATATGAAGGACCCAGGCACTAGAGAAAACAACGCTAGATAAAAAATATAACAACTTTTTTTCCGATCTAGAGTTTCAGATAAGACATGGAAGGGCGATCGGTTGCCTTAATGGCGAACTGATGCAAGTCCATTTTAGCTGCATAAAGCTAATGACGGCACTCTATTATATCTGGTATTGTTATGATTTTGCTATATTATGACAATGTGTTGCATATTTGGTTCCCGAACTTCAGGAGAGAAACCGAAGGAGTCTCCAAACGGAAGAATCTATGTGTTAATTCAACAGAAAAACAACTTTCGAAAATCGAAGCCATATTTCTCCGGCTGTAATGAATATTTGTGCAAGCATTTTTGATATGATAAATTTAACTGGTTTAAAGGGCCCTGGGGGACTACCACCAAGCTTTCGGAAAGATACCGAGGCGAGATCTTTCCACTGGCGACAACTTCTCATTCCGACCGTCAGTTCCGACAACCGGTTTATGAGCAACCACGAAGTCATTTTTTCCCGATTTCGGAAGCCGATTCCGATAGCGGTATGTTAAGTAACTCAGGTGAAGGCGTGGTCAGTGGTTAAAGTGTTTTGACCAATAGGAGTGTTGAATTGGCGACGAACCCTTTTAGTTTTTCAGAAAGGGATTAGCTACTAGCTAGTTTAAAAGGTTTTGTTGTTATATTTTGTAACTATTCGAGGTTTTTTTTATTCCATCTTAAAATATTAAAACTAGTGCAATTGAATTTTTGCAAAATAAAATAAACATAAAACTGCCATAATTAATATCATTCATGTTCTGTTGCAGTTCGAAAACATTTAATTTGCTTATGTCTTAATTTATTTATATGGCAAGCATTTCATTGCAGTGAAATAGAGTTAGATCCAAGATCCAACTTATCTTAATCTATTTTACTTTAAAATCCAATGCAAACGTTATAAGTTTTAAGCAAATGTTACTCTATTCCGATTTTTTCCCATCTACTAATTAAATACTGGCTAATATTTATAATTATATAATAATACACATATTATTTTAATTTCGATAAAAAAAAATATTATTAAAGCTAATTAACAAAAGGACCATTAAATGAAGACTTAGCAAACTAAAATTTTATTTTATATGTAGTATGAAGCAGTCATTTTCAATTTGTACTTTGAAATTCAAGTAATAAAAATGTAGCAATTATTTATTTTGGATGTTTACAAATAAAATGTTACTCTTTTCCGTTTTTCCCCAACTAATTAAATGCCGAATAAAAATATTTAAACTCTTAAAATATTTTTATTTCGATACAAAAAAATTGTATTTCAATTTAAACTTTTTTGTTTTTTAGCGTTAAAGGACATTGCCAAATTTTAATTTATAGTATAGATCATTCACTTTGTACTTTCAAATTCAGATAAAAAAAGATGCAACTATTTGTAGGATGTTTACCAATAAAATATATTTAAAAAAAAGGTATTAGAAAAACTTGTCATCGACGTGCTTAATTTTTGGTAATGCAGAAGAAGCTTAGAAGATTTTAACACCAAACATTAATATTAAACATAATCTCCAAAATAAAATACAAATTGCTATTTTTATAGGCTTTTTTAAATGTAACAAAATTTCAAGTAAAATAGAAAATTTAACTGCCAATGAATAATGAAAAGAACATTTTGAGCAAGAAAATAAAATGGTACATAGTAATTTAATCTGTGTAATTAGCCTAAAATGAAATATATATATTCCATTTCTAATATGAAAACATCTCGTTTTTAGTTTAATAAACACTAACTTTTAACAAACAATGGCTAAGGATTAATGTCGCACGCATCTAACATGAAAAGAATGCCCACTGTCCCCAACTTGCAAAAAAACCTTTCGATTCCGATGGCGAGAACGAGTTTCCACTAGTCTAAGACACGGTGAGTACTTTCCGACCAAAAAAAGTGACAAAAACGAGATCATGGTAGCATTTTGTGTTTCCGAGGCGAGATGTGACGTCGCAAACAGGTAATGGGGAAGAAACGCCCACAAATACCGAGGTGAGATCTTTCCGACCCCCTTGGTGGTAGGTGTCCTGTATATTCTTTTTTAATCTTTTCTTTCGTACCACTTGCAGCTTATATTTGACATTTATCCTATAACGATGACTATATATACCGATCATAATATTTCGATTACATGAATATTTCAAATAAATATTAATAAAATACACTTTAACTGTTCATTATAATATACATCTCAAGACTCCTATCCCATATCGATGTTCATGTCCATTTTACCTTAACTGGGAAATGAACATGAATAATTTCTGTACAGTAGTCATCCTTTTGAAATAAAGTATAGTTACAATGTATCGTTGTATATGTAAATACAGATGAACTTCGAAATTTTTTAGTATATATCACTACTACCTCATACAGCAACCCCTCGTTATATCGCGCTAATTACATAAACCGCGATACAAGCGCGATATAACCGAATGCGCGATATAACAAGCGACTTGATAATATTATACAAATCTGATGCATTTATGCTCAAAACAAAGTTTTTAAACTTTGATCTTTTAAATCACAGTATGTATTTAAAGATCAAAACTAAATCCCTAAAAATAGAAGCAAAAAATTAAGAAATTACTTATTATTAAATACTATAATCATTATACATTATTGCAAAGGTAATACTATAACATTTCACTCATTTTCTAGTAAAAAAATTCATCGAAAGCTAGATGATTTTTCTCTTAAAGCCTGCTTCCCGGCAAATATCAACGAACTACCAATATTAGAATCGATTTTAAAGAAAGTGCATAGTGCATATTGATAAAAAACGGGGGGGGGGGGAAGGCATGATACAAAGCGCGATATATCCGAATGCACGATGCAGCGAGGCGCGATATATCCGAATGCGCGATGTAACGAGGCGGTATAGCGAAGGGTTACTGTACCATATTATATTTTAATTTTTATTATAATATATCACATTTATGAATGAATATTAGGACCACATACTTAAATGGTTATGTCCAGCATATAATAACTTTACCACTCGTACCACTTATACACTGAAATCTAATTCCAGCTGGCGACCCAGTGGTTTCTACCTTTTCTACCTTTGGGTCATGTACCTAATGCCATTTTTTTCCCCGATGTCTTTGGGACAGGACATTAGTGACCGATTCCGGGCACCAGATAAATATAATAAATTAATATCCGAATGCGCTATATAGCGCGAGGGGTTCTGTTCTGTACCATATAATATTTTAATTTTTATTATACTATATCACATTTATGAATAAAGACCAGGACCACATACATAAATGGTACTGTCCATTTTATCTGAACTTAACCACTCGTACCACTTATACACTGAAATCTTAATCCAGCTGGCCACCCAGTGGTTTCTACCTTTGGGTCATGCACCTAATGCCATTTTTTTCCCGATGTCTTTGGGACAGGACATTAGTGACCGATTCCGGGCAACAGATAAGAAAAGAGCATTAATTGTGGTAATTGCTGTTGTGTAATTAGAGGGGTGGCGACGGTTGGAACGCCCAACACTGAACATTCTTTTTTTTTTTTTTTTTTGCTGTTGGTGGTGTGACAGAATGGTGCACCCTCCAGGATTGAGATTCGATTTGTGAATGTGCGATTAGAAGACTATGGAAGTTATTTTATGAGACCTGGTGAAGTCTGCTTTTGTTATTTTTAAATTTTCCCTTTGATTAGTTTCTTTTTTCATTTGAAAAATATAGGGAGATGCCCCAAAATTGCACGAAAACTAGTCTAAAAGAGCTGTTAAGTGTTGAGGGTACGGCACAGACAATTTTTCAGTGTTGAAGGCACAACTGACGCTGATAGGTAAACCATAGTATAGTCCGACCACGATAACTTGGCAATCAAAATATTTTGATTGTGGAAGATTCCACTTTGAATTGAGGTTTTAAGCCGAAGGAGGAAGGGTTGCTGGCTCAAGGCGTTTGGCGAGAATAGGGTTTGTTGGTGTAGTGCTATTGTAAATAATGTATCTCACTAGAACTGCACATCAGTTATCGGCTACAGAGGATTGTTGTTGATTGCTGATAGCGGTTAACGATTACACGTGTATTTCTTTGATATTTTGAATCGTGAAATAACTAAATCTATGATTATTTTACGTTTATTATAAGTTTCTCTGAGTATATTTCCCAGTATACTTCTATTGTTTTTTTTTCATTTTGATGAAGGGTTTTAAAACTTAAAAATATGACTGTGACTAGGAATTACACCGAGGAACGCTATAACTTAAATATTAATGGGAAATATAAGAGTAATCCCGATGCAAGTTCGATCTACCCTTCGATTGATAGTCTGTTTCTAAACCTTAAAGATGTTTCGACCAAAAGCAATGAATCGCCAAACATAGTAACTCTTGCCCAGAACCAAAACTTTCCTTACCTTTTTTCGAAGTGGACTGGTCCACAATCAAAATATTTTGGTTGCCAAATTATCGTGGTCGGACTATAAACACAACAGTGAATTGGACAATTTTTGGCCTTGAAACAGTTAATCTTTTAGTATACTTTCTTGTACGTTAGAGTTATTGAGCGCTTACAACATTGATTCAAGTTATTAGTCTAGATATTACAGTTTACCTGATACCAACGGAACACGAAAGCATTAGACCATTCAAACACCGTATTTTGCGTACACCTAGTTCAGTCTTTAACGGTAGTCGAATTCGGGACCGTCGTAAGTGATCAAAGAATCACATTTATATAAGTTTTTTTTTAAAAAAATCACAAACTATTTGATTTAAAATTCGCATTAAAAATAATTTTGAAATTCAAAGAACACATAAAACAATAATTTATAGCTTTACTTTCTAGAAATTATTTTTTTAAATTAGATATTAACGAGATATGATGACGAGGCTTTTCTAGACATATTAAAGTCAATAAAAAGACTTAAAAAAGACATTTAACCATTTTTTCTCCGGAAAAAATAACAAGTATAAAAACATGTCATTCTTTGTTATTCATTCCTACGTGAGACATATCGATTAGACTAGTAGTGGTTTTTGCATGAGTATCAGCTTGCTTCCGTGGATCATATACGATAATGATCAAACTTTCACAAGACAAAAAAAGCTTGACTAATGATGAAATGGAAAAACATTTGCAATAAACAAAATGGCGGAATATTAATATTGTTACGCCTTAATTCTTTTATGTCTGCTGTCGTTCCTCTAAGCAATGTGCTACATTAGTGAGCTATTAATTGTACGCCACATTTATTGTCATGTTATTGAGATATTGATGATTGTGGAGACGGCGGGGTTTTAGAGCTATTTCCATTATTTGATAATATATTTCATAGAACCACGACATAAGTTGGCTAAGTCTGTTTTAAGGTTACTTTCGAAGTGGCGTAACTCAAAGACATTGTTATGCATATGCACTTAGGTGGCGAGTGAAACAAAATAAAAAACGATGCAAAAGATGTATATTCCATACATAAATAATACGATCCTTTCTGAATAATTTAAAGTAAGAATTATATTTGTATCCGTAGTAGAAGTAGCAAATACTCAATTTCTTGTTTCATAACATCAGCGGCTCTATTCGAATTTTGACATTTTTGAGCAATAGACGCACGAACCATTTTTATGGCTTACCACTTTTATGAGATTCCAACAACAACTAAAAAAGGTTGATTGTTTTCGGTGAGTTATGTGGAACATTTTGATGTTTTGTATGATCAGTAGAAAATGGTTATGAACCTGCAATCCCTATATAATATTTAAAATAAAACATGGGTACACTAATACAAATTCAAAGAATCGTGTATTTTCATCTTTCCAGCAACTCTACAATTGGTCAAGATACCCGAAGTTCGTTTACATTTTCCAGAAAAGCGATTGATGTAGCTAACACCTTCCAAAATTTGCATTTTGCAATGTAAACAAACCATCAGAACAAAGGAGGAAAGCATTGAATGCCAAAAATGTTTTACTAAAAAGTTTTTCTCCCATCATTTCTCTTGGAATCAGTGTTACATCACACAACAGAAGTCATCTTTTAATTCGAGAAACTTCTAAACATGGAGTAAAAGTTTTGATTCCAATTCTAGGAAATGAAAGTTTGGTGTTCGGTTTAATATGATGTTTATCCAAGCCAGCAGTCGGTAATATCGAGAAAATGTGATTTATATATATATATAACGAAATAGAATCCATTTTATTAGTTGTTATACGTAAATAAATCACACACGAGTAGATGTTCTATAAAGTAAATATACAGGATTATTATAAAATAAATGTTTTCACTTTAAATGATGGCTGCTGTTTAGAATGATGTAAATGTCAATAGGAACATTCGGGGAACTATGAATTTGAGTTTATTTGAGAAGATTGGTTGGTTGATATACATATATTTTCAGGATTGCGTGCTTTCTCAGAGAGCCGCTCATAAACCTTCGTCAAGTAAGACAGTCACAACACACACAGTCATACTCACATGCACACATATACGTGAGAGATGCTGCCATCTATCACGCGCCACCTCCACAATTTAGACATGTCCCTGAAGGGGAGGGAGATAGTCTCCAGGAACCTGTACCAGTGGGAAACTGCGCAATGACCGCCCACAGGACTTTCGGACCCAACAGATTCAGCGAGCACGTACTCCGCATATACTCGGTGAGTTTTCAGTGACCAGGACTCGATCGCGGGACTTCCGATCCGTAGATCGTGACACTGACCACAGGGCGCCTAACAGCCCTTATTTGAGAAGAGTGGAAGAATGTAACAGTAACAAAACATTATTACTATAATGTGAGAGTGTCTACTAATATTTCATTTTCCACGTTCCAATAAATCATTTTCTTTTATGCGCTGCCAGCAATTTAGATGACTATATGATGTTTCCTTGATTTGTATTTCTTACAAATTTATTTCAAAGTAGATTGATATCAGGTCCTTAATTTTGAATAAGAGGTCTACACTCCTTGCCAACCTAAGTTGGGTAAATAGGAATATGCTATTTAGAAGATCCTTCCGCGGATGTAAAGAGTTCAATAAATTATTTGTGAATCCATCCAGAAAACGTTTAAAACATTAATTTCGTTTAAGGTCTAACAAATTTGAATATTATTTGAGAAAATTTGTCAATTTTATCAGAATGAAAAGTGCACTTTGGTTAAATTGTGTTCAGATCATTTTGTTTGTAAATAATGCTTTAGAGTTTCTTACTAACGGACCAACCGCGTTTTTCCTTCTTCCTTTTTACTCTTTGTTTTTCCCCAAGTTAGGTTGGCACGGAGTGTAGATCCGACAGTAATCGGTGCTTTCCAAGTCAAACGTTAACGATTTTTTTATGTTAACCATTTGGGCTGATATTGATGTTGCCTAGCGGTGTTAGGCTAGGACCCTTCCGTATTTTATGCACCAGGCCGTCTAGCAATAACAGTTCATTTAACAATTTGTATTAATATTGAAATATATATAAATATGTGAAATTTATATTTTTATGGATTGAATTTACCTAAAAAATGTCACTTTGCGCGTTCTTCCACTAAACGACTGAAAAAATCTGAAGCACTTCGGAGGAAGAACGTGCCAAGTGCAGGAGGCGTCAAAGCACGTTTTGTAAAGGACGCGTTATTACGTAAAGTACGGCTAAGCCAAAATACACCAAGCATTTTGAAGAACCTAACTAAAATATCTGGCAAAAAAAACTATGATTTCGTGAATGAGAGATAGTTGCAAACTAAAAATTTTGAAGCTCATTATCTCGTTTTCACCTTTTTGTTACTTAGCACGATCTTCCAGTGATCGCAACAATAGTCCAAGTCATTATAGAAGTTACTGCAGTTTACGTGCATAAGGTAGACTCCGATCAGTTACCTGGACATTTCCTGGAAGAGATCGTTACTGTTATTTTGGTTCTGTGATCGAGGGCTTTTCTTGAAATTCCGACTTGTTTTCTGACGCCGTGGACCTTTGCGTAAACCTTCCCCAGAGAAAAGGATAATTTCTCAGGTGGGTGATCATATAGGGTAGACTGACCAGTGAGTGAACAGGCCCCAGTGTACAAACATTTGGTAAATATAATAAAAAAAATAAGGATTGAAAATCATTCCACTTGATCTATTGGCAACACTGACTTCCTCCTATGCGGAAGGAAGCTATCTGACATATGATTGGTTGTCCTGCTCATTATATCCTGGTGTTCATTCACTGGCGAACACAGCGCCTTGAACGTTCATTCACTGGTTAGTCTACCCTAGCGAAATGACAATTCCTTTATTGATTCAAAAGTTGAATGCTGACTTATAGTTTTTTGTGCAAAGTGGCAGTTTTTAAAGATGTCCTAACACCTCGATATGGGGCCCGGTGGCAGAGTGGTTAGCATCGCAGGCAAAGCAGTCTGCGCGCTGTAACGGGTGTGGGTTCGATTCCCGCCTTCACCCTGGGTGTACGTCTTTTTTTTTGTGATAGTAAAACTCTTTCTGCGTCTGTCTTACTTGACCGAAGGCTTATAAGCGGGTCCCTGATCAAGCACACAAGCCGGAATATATATGTACCTACCCCTATCTCCACCTCGATACGAGTCCATTTATAGGTATTTTAAAAGTGGCAAAAAAAATTAATATCCTGTGACAATTTTGGAAACGAACGAGGCATAGACTTGCTAAAGCCGGGTTTCTAATCACCCAACTTGACTCTCGTTACCGTTGTGTAATGACGCAATAAATCAACAATAAAATGAAAGATAACCTAATTTCATTGCATCCTAATGAAGTTGTTGCTAATCTAGCATTTACATGTTCTCCTGCTTAATAAACTTAAATAACTGTGCAATAAATCCATTCTATTCCTTCAGTTTTCCAACAAAAACATCCAAAATAACTTCTTTCGGCTAACATTTTATTGAAAAAATCACTAGACTATAAGCCATTCAGAGTTTATAATTTAAATTACCTCATGGAAATACTCAGGACCAGATTAATTCGAGATCAAATTTCGAAATTATTTCTTTCAGTTTTAAACATCCTGTGTGTCCAAAAAATTTCGTCGGGTTCAATTCACTTGCGTAGTGGGATTTACATCCAAATATTTCGAAAACAAAATGGGATGCTATATTTCATTGTAACTGATATGGTCAATTTCAGCAGGGTTGGAAAATTTTGGGAGGAATTAGGGAGAAATTTTCTTATCACGGGACGGTGCACAAGAAAATTTCAAATTGAAGGGCTCTATCTTTGGTCTCGCCAATTACGACTATTAATCGGTGTGGTATGGTTGTCTCGTAATGCTAAAATACAGCCAAAAATAATTTGCGTGTATCTCTTTGTTGTGGCACTTGTTCAAAAATCTCTTTTATAGATGAAGGAGTAACGGTGAAAAACCCCTTAATTTCGTAGAAAACTTTCCTCGTCAATCTCTTTTGGCGATGATAGGGAGTAATCGCCTAAACTGGTGTAAGGAAACCAGTTTCTACCTCTGAGATTCACGCGATGCACGATACCGACGCTTGGACCAAGCGAAGAAGAAAGAGGGAAACCGGTTTCCAGTCGCCAATGTCCGCCAAGCAGACACAATTACGGGAAGACTCCTAATAAATCAAGCGGTTCTTCCCTTGTATTCTTCAGATGTGATTATAGTATGTAGATGCTGAAATTAAGTAAATCCATGATATTGCAGAAGCGGAAATTGCTTTTCCTAAATGTTTGTTTGCTTGGCGAAACTTCTCGCTGTCAAATATGGCTGACTTAAAATTTGTTTTTATGATTAGCTATTTTCTACCAAGAAGTAAGAATTGTAAGGGAGAGGGGAGGAGGGGGCGACGGGAGTCGTAATTATAAACCACAGTCAAGTGGAGCCGACACTCGAGTCGTGGATCAGGCTAACTGCATAACTGCAGTATCTGGACTATTGACTTGAACCATTGTTATAAGTTTTAAATAGCAGTAACTTATAGGATAACTGAAAGAACTGAGTGTTTTATAGTAAAAATGGTCTGAGTCATCATTATGGTTACATTATTTTGGCAATACAAGCTAACACTTTAAACAGAGCAAATACTGGTCATAATTCAACAAGTGAATATACTGCACTTTCAGAAATAACACTTTCATTTTTGATGATTCATGAATCCTCAAGCCTCATTTCGTTAATTCTGAGGATTGTTTCGTCTATCACATGACTTTTGAGTTAACGCGAATCCTCACTTTAAAGATCTTGATTTGACGATTCTGTATCTTTATTTTGAGGAAACTGAATCTCATTGTTGTACTCACATGCTCAGAAATGACGAAATATGTCTTTAGATTAGACGACAATTAAATCCTCATAAAAATGACGATTCAAATTTCATCACTTTGAGGAAACTAAAACTCGGAGCATTCGCCAGTAACGGAATCGTCAAAATTCAGGAAAATTTCGTCGTTTTTGAGCATTTTTTTTTAGAGTGTGTTGACTTGTTGCGATTAGTATTATGAAACACTTTGCAAGAACTTCAAGGCTCAATACCATTTTTAAGACCAATGAGGCAATGGAGTGATGGAGTTATTAAGCGGTAGAGCCAGAAATGGAGTAAGACCAAAAATCTATGTATATCGGTATTTACCCCCCCCCCCCCTCCTCTCCGTGTGGCCTGTACAACGTCACTTCACGATGGTTTATTTGCTAAGAAAAATTCAATTTCTCACTCCAGCTGAGGTCAAGTTTTATAGTAGTCCTCAAAACACAGCAATTTTCTTAAGAATATTTTAACTCTAACCATTCACCATGTATTGGATTGGCTCAGTTGCTGCCGTTAGGTATTCACGGTTGCAACTACAAAGTAATAAAATATAAAATTATCATTAATAAAACTTTACAGCAGAATTTCAACAAAAAAAATTCTGCCACTGAGATGAAAATACCCAATTCTGAATGATTTCAACGTGCTAAACAAGAATATCACCTTAAAAATTTAATTTAGCTCTTGTTTTTGAGTTACGGTAGTTTTTTTTTTCATTAAATAGGGAAAACGCAACAGGACAAACGCAAAATTAATAAAAGTAAATTTTTTTAACAGAAACCCTCCGAATTCTGCTCATATAGGTTTTATTTTATCTTACCAACAAGGGGGGTGGAAAGAAATAATAACTTTCAAGGCTTTTGCACCCACATTTGCAGCTTAATGCCCCACTATGCAACATAATCGTTCTCACTTCAATGCAGTGGTGAAAGTGGGAAAAAAATAAGTGGGGGGATGCTTTTAATTAGAATGCCATCATGATTATGGATTTGGGAGATATAAGAAGTGGGGGGATGGATAGCCATTTTCTTGAAAAGTGGGGTGACGCGTCACCCCGCGTACGTCTATCCCCACTTTCAGCACTGCTTCAATGGATGCAGAAAAAAAGAGCAATAAAATCCTCACACTTTGTCCATCTTCTTTTAAAAGCTGTTGCATATTTGGCAGACGCATGGTTATTATACGCATTAAAACTACATAAAAAATATTGGAGACTTTTTAGCAAATAATCCTTTGTCATCATGTTGTACCGGACGCAGAGTAGAAGGAATGTTAGGCTATTTAACTTTTCTTTTCTAAATAACATCTCATTTAACTGGTAAGATCATTCAGAAATAACAGTCATTAATCTAATTTGTTGGTTCCCTTCTAATCATAACCTTAACTCAAAAACAAGAGCTAACTTACATTTATTTAAGGCGATATTCGTGTTTAGCACGTTGAAATCTTTCAGAATTGAGTACTTTATTCTCCAGTCGCATTTTCCCTGTTGACTCGTGTAAGTGTCACATACGCCAAGTAATTACTTGCTTTTGTAACAAAAACAACTTAATCAGGGCTGTATTGGGGGGTATACGGCGGTATACGGAGCATACCCTGTGGTTTTATAGAAAAAATATAGTATACTCTGTGATTATTTTCCAAATTAGCGTATACCCTTTAATTTTTTAATGAGTTGGACACTTTATTTTAGTTTTCAAAAATAATAATAAATTCAACCAAACCAAACACAAGCGCGCATAAGCTTTGACTACTTGTAATCTGAAAATCCAAAATCTGTAAGCCAAAAGTCAGACGATTAAAACCTCTGCTAATGACAATATCAACTCTGCTCTTCTCAACAGCAGAGTGCGAACGGGGCTCCAGTTAAATGAATATCATAACTGATACGTTGAAGGCATCTTTACTGATTCCTAATGTTTTTAGTTTAATGTTCTTTAATGTTAATGGACCACTAGTTGATCTGTTGGTAACAAAGAGATATGTGATATCATGGTTGGTAAACCATCAGGTAGCGACTGATGCCCAATCAAAAGCAGTAAAAGGGCGAGAAGAGAAAAGGAATCTAAAATAAATAATTTTATTACTTTCCACGTTTCTATATAAGTTACCGTTAATTTTCCTTCTAATTAGTAAATATCAAAATTTAAAAGATAAGTTTATTTTATGTGCAGCTTAAGCCAAGTTTTTTTTTCCATTTTGAATTACAGTTTATACATATTTTTAAATTTTATTACCAAGTACCAACTCATATTAAGATTATACCCTTTCATTTTTTTTATTTAGGCACAGTATGCCCTGTGCAAATTTTACGAATACAGCACTGAACTTAATGGACTAATCATTACAATTCGGTAAATAACGATTTATTGTAAAAATTTAATCATTTAATAGAATGTCTTCCCAACGTGAAAAAGTAATTTATCCTAAATGTTCCTTCCTCTTAAAAGGTTTAAAAGGTTCATTTTCTATCGCAAAAACGCCTCTATTATACATGTATAGGTATAAGGTAAAGGATTTCCAAAGCTTCATAATAGTTGTGTAATTGTATATGTGTGACTATGCAGTTTTATAACCACATAAAATATTTCGATTGCAAGGTTCCAACCGAACTCACACCAAGCCAATAATTATAGTTCTTTTATCCACTATGCTCTTTCCACACGTTTAAAAAATTAATATAATACCAATAAACGTTCTTTTTTATTTTCAAGGAATTCGTTCTTTCACAGGTGTGATGGCGAGTGTGGTTTTGGGTGTCGACAGCACGTCCACTCGAATCCAAACAAAGATTTCCGAAATGCACACGTGGCGGCGGATCACGTTTCCATTGAGGAAAAGGACGCCAAATCCTTTGTTTTGCCGTAACCCCGCGTATGCGTATTATATAACGTATTATTCCAACACCTTTAAAGAGCGGGCGGGTTACACTTTTATAAAAGATATCGGCTCTCATAATGTCGGGTTATTATTGACAAAAGACAGATAGATTGAGGCACGTGGTTACACAAAAGGGTCCCCCGATGCAAAAGGATTGCACATTTTGCCAGGAAAAACCGATAATTACTACTGTTCGTGACTGGTGTTTAGGTTCTTAAACCTTTTTTTGTTACTTTTAATAAAAGATGGATTGGGCAAATTTGTATAAGATGGATTAGTATTTCCAGCTGTTTGTTTTCACGCCAAAATCTTCTGATTCGTCGCCAAATAGAATTTTAATAATGCAATTACTTTTAAGTTGCAACTTAGTTTTAAGACTATATGCCAAAACCTTAAATTTCTTCTTTTTTATGAATTGTATACATTAATAATAATTTTACCATAAAATAACACAAGTTTTGAAAGAGACATTGTCTGTGTATTGGCAACGAAACCAAAGCTTGGCGAGAAAAAATACTAAGACTAGGAATGACAATAGGGCTTCCCAAGATTGTTATATAATTAAATGAATCAAAAAGAATAAATACTCAAGGCATTCAACTTAAGTTCTGCGACTTTTTTCCCCTTTTCCATTGTATGAAAATTGCATGGTATAGTAATGAAGGGTTATAAGATAGGGTGCAAAATATTAACTGAAGAATGTGCATATTGTGACGTATTTTCACTTTGATCGATTCATGAAGATTTTTCCGTTATACACATAGCTAAGTGTATGTGCATAAACCATAAATATGCAAACCAGTTTTAGAAATCAAAGTAATTTTCAAACTCAATTTTAATATGAGTAAAAGTATTTTCCAATTATTTTAGGGGAGATCTGTGTACCTAGGGCCACCATGTAGGCCACCCTACCGTAATTAAATAATATTTTGTTCTAAGTTTTATAATTAATTGTGGAGAGTGGCAACACCAACTTTTGTTTTGGCAGCCATTTTTAAACTTTAGAGGAGAAAGCTTTGGAAACTTATAAGTGAAAAACAGTTTTGTTTGCCCTAAAGTAAAATTCTGAGGCACATCAATTTTGTTCTTTGACAAAGGAAAGTTAATTTTTTTTCAGTTGAGTTCTTAAGTATAATTTTATTTGTAATATTGGGTTCTAAATGAGGTAGTTAATAAGTCTCCTCTCCAGGTAGGTTTTTCTGTGGATGACATTTTGTATAAGAATTATCAAATCTTGTACCTAGGGCCACATAGTTGCATTGTACCTAGGTCCATGGAACTAGGTGCAACTAGGTCCAAGAAAGGTGGCAGAAAACCAGGCAGATGCAGAATTCTGATAGACACTCCAGAAAAATAAAAGAAATTGAAGAACAACTTGCGAATAGAAAAGCCAAAAAATAAAAATTGTGAAAAAAAACTGTAATTGAAATTGAGGAACTTCATCCGAAGAATTATCAGACACTGTACAGTGTTCTGATTCCAGTTCCACTGATGATGCAAGTTCTATAGTTGTTACTAAGAGTGATTCTTGTTTGAGAAGGGAGATTTTTGTTTAACGAAGGTACAAGGCAAAAAATCTGAAAATTTTTATGTGGCTCAAATAATAGATGTTGCAGGGGAACACTATAGCATTAAATATCTAAAAAATATTGCACAATCAAATAAATTTATCTATGATAAAGATGAAATCTATGAAATTGATAACAGCAATATAGTGTTTAAATTACCCAAACCACAATCTGTTGGTGCTTCAGAGCGGCAATGTTTGCAGCTCACTTTTGGAACCAGTTTTTTAAATTATGATGTGAAATGAAAACTCTTGTAATTAATAATTTGGACTGTTTCAACTTAGATAACTGTATGAAAAATGAATGTAATATCTGGTTATCCTTTCTTTTATAAAAT
Source organism: Hylyphantes graminicola (assembly GCA_023701765.1). Taxonomy (NCBI): domain Eukaryota; kingdom Metazoa; phylum Arthropoda; class Arachnida; order Araneae; family Linyphiidae; genus Hylyphantes; species Hylyphantes graminicola. The sequence continues at coordinate 14,065,035 of CM043118.1, forward strand.
TCCTGTATGTATATATGTATTTTTTATCACTAGAAATAAAAACCTGAGTTTATAAGGACTGGCCCTAAGTACACAAGAAACTGGCCCTAGGTACATTGATATCTTGTACCTGGGGCCATTCATAAAGTTTTTTTAAAAAGCTCATATTTAAAAGAATATATTATTTTAAGTATTTTTGTTGATGCCAAATGGATAGTAATTAGTGTGATGATATGTGCATACCAATTTTACATTTTTAAATAATTTAGTGGCTTTAATTGTTTTTAAGGATCGAAAAAATCCGGCCCTAGGTACACAGATCTCCCCTATATTTGGGGATGCTGAATCAAAAATAGTAGGTATGCTTTGTAAGTGTCAGATTTTTTTATTGATGTGACGATGCCATCAATATGTTGACCTTAATCGGGAAATGATTGTGCAACTTTTACATTACACCTTATTGTTGAAGTCAGCTATGGTGCCTTATGCTATTTCACTAATTTTTATGGATGGTGTATAACCTTATTTTATGTTTATGGTGTAATTTTATTCTGCCTTTATGGTGTAACTTTACTCCATTTTGTGGTGAAAAGTTACTCAACTTTGGTGCAAGTTTACATCGCTTTATGCTCTAAGGCAGGTAACTCCGTAAAAGCGGAAGCAGCTCTTGATGATACAGCCTTACAGAATAACTACATCAAAGGTGTCATAGCGTAGTTTAGAATAAGTTGGAAGTTTTAAAAACTTTGATGAAAAGCATTATCTTTTTTATTCTGTCAAATATTGGTACTTTAACAAATGAGTAAAAATGTTGCAACACAATAACGCGTATTCTACAACATAAAATAATTTCGTACTGCCACTCCCAAATTAATTGCTAAACAAAAAATAAAAACCACTCAATTTCTGTTCGTTTTTTACAACGTCAACAGTCGATACACCTCTCGATGGAAATTCGATTTTCGAACGCTGAGTGAGCTGTCACCGGATACAGAAGCAATCCGGATCAAAGCCGGCCAATTCGTTTGAGCTGTCAATCCAAGATGGCGGACATGCAAAAGAGGGCGGCACCCACCAAGGGTCACGTGTCACCGTGACGTGAGGAACACCCACCAATCACTTTGCGATGCTTTTCCTCTCCATAGTCACTGAAGGAATCGAGTTGTGAAAAAATAACACTATTCGAAGAAAAATGGCTTATTGGACTTTTCGAATAAATAATAAGAAATTTTTTGAAATGTGGTTATTTATTAACTGATGCAAAGCTTAAAAGAGTAGATAAAACAGCTGGGAGACAATTAATAAATCCATTTTCTTTTACAATGGATTCCAATGGAAAATTTAAACTTCAGACGATTTTTCTGATAAATGTATTTTTTGGTCGTAAGCCACTTTTCCGCTTACAGTGCGAAGTAATCGAGTTGTTTAGAAGAATCGAGTTTTGTTTATTACACGATTTTCGAATAGGTGTTGATCGATAACTTTTATTTTTCCAATTCCGATCAAAGGAAACATGAAAAGGGTGATATTTTTTTGTAGTTTTGGCGTGGGATGGGCCATTAAGTATTTCGTTTGTTAGATAATGTGTTTCTATCTATCAAATCTAATTGCTTTTATTTTGTTTTTCATACCCTGCCTGCTGTTATTCCTTTTCCGGAAATGAGATCATGTGAGTTTTTTCGTTGATCCGGTAGAGAGTAAGAGTTTATATAAAATTCAAATTGTATATCACTTACTCATTCGCGTCATTTGCCTACAAAGTAAATTTAAAAAAAAAGTAAAACAGTTAGTTTTTATATCTTGATTAAGCTGTGTGCGATGTCGTAAGCTGGTTACTCGAAAAAGTGATAGCTCAGTCTTCAGCCTTGTCATTTGATCATAGCTCAAAATTAGGAGAACAATATACGACCTAAAGCTTTGGTGAAAAGTTAAATAAACTATGTCAAGCAAATATTATATCAACTAAATACTGTAATAACTGTATAAATGAATTACACTAAAAAATATAGTTGTGATGCGTATCAAATAAATAAAAATAGGCTTGTTCTCGAATATGGGCTCGTTTACATGAGCATTGAATCCATGGAATTCCAAACCCTCCATTAGGCGAAAAAGTGGTCGATCAGGACTTCTTACCCAAATGATAGTCTGTGACCGAATCCATGAAATGAAACATCAAACCCTCCTTTATTGGAGGGTCTGCGAAACCAACCCAATGAACCATGCAATTTCGGTTCTGACTGGGAGAAAATTTCCAAGAGGAAAAAATTGCGGGGTTTTCTCTTCATTCCATATGGATTCGATGGCTCATGTAAACGCGCCATACAGGTGTCAACACTTCCTTTACACGGGGTATTATTCGTCTGACACTTTTGGGCTGTTTATAGGTCAGTTATTTTGGCGATGACGGACCCGAACCTGGGACCTTTCACTTGCTAGACGGATGGCTAACCGACGGGCTCCCCTGCACCCGTGAATCTTAGCATCCAGCTCCTTGAATGGCGAAAAAATATATGTTTTAAGTGTGTCTAAATTAGCAATTGTTTTCTAAAATCTCCTAAACTCCAAAATATTTCAAGTTCATGTTCAGGCGAAGAATTATGCATGTAAGAAGAGCTCCTCAGGGGGGGTGTTATTTAATACCAATGACATAATCGAACTGCTGTCACCATGACTTCCATAATACACAAAACAAACTTTCACAAACTGTTCCAAAACCGACCTTAAGTTTGCAGTATAAATGTTCTACGAGAAAAAGGGTAAATAGTTCCCATTTTTGAGTGCAAGAATCGAATACAAAAAGGTATTTCACATTCAATAAACAAATTGATTTGTTATTTCAAGACATAAATTTATTATTTTTATTAGTTAATCTTCAGTTAGAGTGTTATTTTAATAATTTTTTTTCCTTCGATTTTGACGTAACAGGTCGCACGAATATCAGGGTCGAAAGGAGCAGCCAATCAGAGTACGCGAAGTTGCGGCGCCAGCAGGGTTGTTTACCCAGTTTCCTCCGCTCAGTACATTTCTCTGCTGCAAACTTAAGCTCGGTTTTTTATAGTGTTTAGCAAAAACCTGCTATCTAAAGGAAAATGTAGGAAAAATTACTATTTTCAAAAAATAATTAGCTTGTATGTTTGTCAAAGTTAGCTCATGTGTTTGTTAAATTTAAAATAGTCATATTACTTAACCAAAATAAGCAACTACCTATTTATTTTATAAGTAACTACCTATGTATTTAATCAATTGAATCGACAGACACATAGACTCTATGTGTAAGCATGTGACTCTATATGTAAAGCCTCTATGTCATAGAGGCTTTACGAATATATTTATCAAATAACTATAAAAATATATATCGCACTCCGAACTATACTTCATACATTTTATTATTCCCCAAGCAGCGAATTACGATTTATATCATACACTATACAAATAAAACTCATCAGATAAAAAAATCGCATATTATTATTGTTATATTTTATTCTAAAGGTTATCAACTTCTAATATAAGGATATCGATTATATTCAATTATAGTCTTAAATTATAGCCCAGTAAAAAAAATGACTGTTTTTAAGCTTAACACATATTTCTTTTCCATTCCAATCTCAATCAGATAAAGTTTTGGAATATGAATGTTTAGGCTTTACCTTTTTAGATTGAATTATTGATGCCTTGAACACAGGTATTATTTAAAGCATGAGGACCTGCGGTAAACTTTTCGAGTCTTCCTCTCCCAAGTTAATCCGAAAGGAACTAAGGAAAACTTCAAACACCAAATTTATATCACTGATTAATTGGTTTGTTTTAGACGACGTTAGTGTCCAGATTTCATTCTTAATGGGGTTCAGTACCCCAAAATCGGTGAAAAAATTAAAACAAAAGTTATTGTCTTAAAATACTATTACAACCTTAATTAATAATGTCACAAACTATCAAGACGATTGGAAAAATATTTTTGACATTAAAAGCCGTTTTAATGTCATGGCTTCGTAAGGAAATGGGTTAACAATAAAAACTTTAAACGCGTTTTTCTCAGAACTTCGATGTACCTTTTCTCAAAAACTGTGCTATGTTTTATCGTTAACTTTTTTTAAATTATGTAATACATAGTATAGATTAATCTGAGGTTATAAGTTTTAATAAAACTAAGGTGGAAAAAAAAATTATGGGGCAAAAAAGTGAAAAATTTCATGATTTTTTGGGTACTTTAAAACTTATTTTATTAAAAAAAATCTAACAGTTATTTAAAAAATTTTTTTAACCTCAGATTAATATATAAGGTTGGTTTAACACACACAGAAAATTTTAAGATGATCTTATCAGTAGTTATTGTGAAAAGGTACATTGAAATTGGCCAATTTAACATTACCGATATACAACATACTGAACCCCCTTAACAATTAACAACGATTGAAAAAATAGTTTGACGTGCGAAAACGAGCTTTATGCTTAAGTTTATCGAAATAACGAAAATATAAGACAATTTTAAACCATAGCCCCGAACAATTTATGTGATATCAATTAAGTTACAAGAAAAACGAATGTAAAAACTTAAAAGCCAACTTTTTTGTTCGGAAATAATGTTGTTAATAGTTTTCATACAGTCATCGTAAATGCGTTCAGTGCGTTCACTATTTCAGGAAAATATAATTTTTTTAATATAAGTAATATTGTTTAAAAAAATTATTAGCTATTGTAATTTCTTGGAAATACATGTGTAATAAATCGAATTTGGTAGGCGATTTATCCAAATGATTTTTGACTCTTTCGAATTAAATGAATATATATTTTTAATTCACATTTTTAAAAGTAATACAGCGATGGATTATATCAGTGGTTACAATTCTAAAAACTCCGCCTTAGGTGGCGACTTTTTTTCCATCATCTCTTGATTCATGTCATCTTTTTAAAAACGAGATAACATTTGTTCTTTTTTGTCGGAAGCCATCTTCATTTGGCGACGACCGCGGCTTTTTTGATATCATGATCGCAAGTTATCAAACTTGTTTTTACTTCTTCGCTCTTCCTTTGGACACGGACTTATTCTAATAAAAATCAGATTGATCACTGAAGCTTATTTTTTTGTTTTGTTTAATGAGGTACATTTATAAATGATACGAATAAAAAATATCTCCTAAGGGTTTTTCTGAAGCTTTGACATTGGATTTAAGCTTTTGAAGCTTTCGTTACGGTACGGTTGAAAAAAATGGGAGGAATTAATATGGAACGATTTAATTAAAGTGTAACAAGCTTTTTTTAATCGCAAATATGACTCTTGGTTCATTAAATGTTTCCTAGTCTGAAGCGCCTCAGTGGCTGAGAGGTTAAACGTGTCCGCCTTGTAACCCCAAGATCACGGGTTCGAGCCCCGGCTGAGTCGTTGGATATTCTGAATAAGAAAATCCTGGGTCCGCATGTCATATGATTATGTGATAGGTAAAAGGTCCCTGGAGGGCCCATTTGGCCTGGGTGCTCTCGGCAAAATTAAATCTCGGCATTCTTTAACATCCACACGGAGCTTGTGGATTCGACTAACAACTTTGCTCTTTATACTTCCAACTAACTAATCTATAATAATAAAAATGAAGTTTTGTGTGTATGTGTGTGTGTGTGTATGTCTCTCCGAAACTCACAAACTAGACATTTGTTTGACTCGTAACTTGGCACAAATGTGTAGTTAATACTTGAGTAACAAAATAAGAACTTTCAGAGCTCGAAATGTTCTACTTTTAGAGAAAAATCGAATTTTCTGAAAAAACTACACCACTTTAGCTCAAATCCGATGAAAATTTTTCTTTCGAGTTGCCATTCAGCAAAAGAAATTAAAATAAACTTTTCGAAAATATTTAAAATATAAAAAAGAAAATACTTTATTCTTAAAAAACTTACAAATATTTTCATTTTAAAGATTTAGTTTACTATCATTTTAAGTAGTAAACTTTCATTTTATATTATTCTTTAATTTATATCAAGGCAACTTTTAATTTTTAACTTGATATTTAAATCTATAATAATAAAAATGAAGTTTAAAATGTTTATTTTTGTGTTGCCATTACTTTCAGAAACTAAATTCATCATTTGAAAATAATTGATATGTTTCAAGTGACGTATTTCTTACCAGTTTTCATACGAGGATATATTGTGGGTTTAGTTGATGATTTCTTCATTGATGGTTTTGTTGATTGCAATTATGCAGCAATAAATGTATAGCTAAGCAATTACTGAAATGCGATGGTTAATAACGAAATTGCACTAGAGCTGCGTATAAGCGTTTTATGTCTTTATTGTTTCGCCAAATATGTTACCAATCTCGCCAAATTATTAATTAAAACTCGCCAAATGGGCAAAATGTTTGTTTAAGCTATTACTGAACTATGATGGTTAATAAAGGCCATCGCATTACAGCTGCATATTAGGATTTTATGTCTTTATTTTTTCGCCAAATACGTTGCCAATCTTGCCAAATGGGCACAATGTTTGTTAAGCTATTACTGAACTATGATGGTTAATAAAGGCCATCGCACTATACAGCTGCATATCAGGGTTTTATTCTTTAATTTTTTTCGCCATATATGTTGCCAATCTCGCCAAATTATGTATTAAAATTCGCCCAATGGACAAAATGTTTTTTAAAACTAATCTATAAGCTGGTTGGTTGTGCTAAGGTCATTGTGTTAGAGCTGTATAATGGTGAGTTTGTAGCTATATCTATTTTCTCGCCAAATTATTTCCCAAAACGCGCCAAAAGAGTTAAAAGGTTTTATTTATTTATGTTTTTATTTGTTTGAATTAACGTCGCTCTAGAGCTGCACGAGGACTATTGGCGACGGGCGTCGTATTTTAGAACCACAGTCAGGTGACGATATTTATTTATGAGGGAATTGTGATGCCATTTATGAGTGCATTTTACACCGTATTTTTGATTTTGGAATTTTAAAACAATGAAACGGGATTTCATACTCGAAAACGAGCGGGAAGAATAACTTAAGTTTATGATTTTATTCCTTTCTTTACTGAAGCGCCCCAAAACGCCCGAACAACTAAGGATTCGATAATGTTATTCCTATCAAATATTACGAGGAAGCAAATATCCTTCGTAGCGAAAGGGTTAAAGCAGGTTATATGGTACACATACTTGGATCGATTTGAATTTTTTTTTAATCCGTGCGAAGTACGGGTATAAATTTGCTAGTAGAAAATATAAGGTGATGAAAAAATGCGATGGGTGGGTTGAAAATCAGAAATGAAGATTTTGTGTATTGTGCACGTTTTAGAGGGTGCTTTTTTTTTTTTTTAAAAAAAAGGTGTTTTTCTAACAGGGGCCGTTTGTCGGGTTGTACGTCTGTTTGTCTGAAATCACTCTACAGTTTGAACTAAAATAGAAGCGAACTTCAAATTTAATGCACGATTTTCTGTTTCCTGATGGAAAGCCGATACTTTTTAATCTACACATGAATTTTTGCAAGATACCTTCTTCATAAATGTATCACATGGATAACATTGTTTTACCCAAAATTATGAACATTACGATACGGAGAGACTAAATATTCCCGATTTTTTTTTCAATAACGGATAATAAGGTTTATCTAAAAATATTAAAAAAAAAAAAACAAATTTAATAAACGAATTTTGAATAAAATTTTCTTACCTACAAGGAATTTTACTAAAGTACATCATTCAGTCCATGAAAATTCTAGTTTAAAAAGTTATTATATTTATAATAGCTTTTATATTTGGTAAATAGTTAATAGCCACAATTCTTATTTAAATTATCATATGTTATGTCCTCAAAAGTTTTTTTTTTTTTTGCCCTTTCAGTCCCAGTCTTGCTAATTGGCGTCATCATGTTTTTGTTCATAATTTTAAAGAAAGAAAATAGTAGGGCTAACATCTATTGTTATTAATAAAAATTGTTTTCTAACGGGAAAAAAGTTTGAAGAAGTGAATTATGTGCTTTCTGATATTATAAATGGCTACAGACGATCACAAAAAAATCTCTAAAATGGTGATGCTAAATTGTCATTGGGACTAAAAGGGCTAAACACAAAAATTGGAGTTTTTAATGCAAATTAAGAAAAAGTCGAAAATATCCAAATCTTGTATTTTTTTAAGGTATCCTTCACAGGTAAGAAATCGCCAAACGGACAATACATCACACGCCACTTACAATCATCGTTTACACGCTCCTTTTATTCCCCCATTCACTCACCCATTCAATACCTCAACACACTTTCTACAGTCCCGAACTAAATCATCCTCTCCAGAGACACCCGCTGTCCAATCGCCCAAACACAAAAGTCGCAATTCATCAAATGCTCATTCCTGCAAACTGCGCTTATCGTCTAATTAAGGGGGGCATTTCTCGACAAATCCCGAGTCGAAATCGCAAAAATATCGAAATATCCGTCTGTCCTGATGAACCCTAGAGTCCATTCCGATGTTGATGAGGTCCCAGTGGACACCTTTCGTTGGGACGATGCGCCATTTTGGGGATTGTAGAATGTTGTTCGTGAATAGCGATAGTAAGGTGTATAACCATTTATGTTTTGAATTATTTAAAATTAAGGATGCTTATTACATATTTAAGTTCCGTAAAATAGCCCATGTCTTTCTAGAAGCGTTACCAATTACTACATAAAAGATTTTCTAGTATACCATATGTAAACAGTTTATTAAGATAATGATATAATGCAGTTGAACAGTACCACATGAAAAACCAATTTTTGCGGAGGAAAACAGAACAAAAATATCGAAATATCGTGTGTCCTGATGGACCCTCGAGTCCATTCCGATGTTGATGAGGTCCCAGTGGATACCTTTCGCTGGGACGATGCGCCATTGTGGGGATCGTAGAAAGTTGTTCGTGAATTTTGATAGTAAGGTGTGTAACTGTAACCAATGATGGCATTGGTGATGTTTTAAATTATTTTAATATATGGGATGCTTATGTTACATATTTGAGTTCTGTAAAATGGCTCATGGTCTTTCTAGAAGCGTTACCAACTACTACATAAGAGATTTTCAAGTATACCATATATAAACAGTTTATTAAGATAATGATATAATTTAGTTGAACAATATACCACATGAAAAACCTATTTTTGTGGAGGAACACGGAACAAACCACAAAAATATCGAAATATCGTGTGTCCTGATGGACCCTCGAGTCCATTCCGATGTTGATGAGGTCCCAGTGGATACCTTTCGCTGGGACGATGCGCCATTGTGGGGATAGTAGAAAGTTGTTCGTGAATTTTGATAGTAAGGTGTGTAACTGTAACCAATGATGGCATTGGTGATGTTTTAAATTATTTTAATATATGGGATGCTTATGTTACATATTTGAGTTCTGTAAAATGGCTCATGGTCTTTCTAGAAGCGTTACCAACTACTAAATAAGAGATTTTCAAGTATACCATATATAAACAGTTTATTAAGATAATGATATAATTTAGTTGAACAATATACCACATGAAAAACCTATTTTTGTGGAGGAACACGGAACAAACCACAAAAATATCGAAATATCGTGTGTCCTGATGGACCCTCGAGTCCATTCCGATGTTGATGAGGTCCCAGTGGATACCTTTCACTGGGACGATGCGCCATTGTGGGGATTGTAGAAAGTTGTTCGTGAATAGCGATAGTATGGTGTATAATCATTATGATGTCATTGGTGATGTTTTGAATTATTTAAAATTAAGAGATGTTTATATTACATATTTGAGTTCTGTAAAATAGCCCATGAAATATCTTTCTAGAAGCGTTATCAACTACTACATAAAAGAGATTTTCAAGTATACCATATGTAAACAGTTTATTAAGATAATGATATAATTTAGTCGAACAGTACCACATGAAAAACCAATTTTTGCGAAGAAAAACAGAACAAAAATATTGAAATATCGTGTGTCCTGGTGGACCCTAGTTGAAGGTCCGAAGTTGATGAGGTCCAAGTGGATACCTTTCGCTGGAACGATGCGCCATTGCGGGGATTGCAGAATGGTGTTCGTGAATAGCGATAGTATGGTGTATATAACAAGCTGTTGGTGAAGGTTTAAATTATTTAAAATTAAGGGACTGTTTTATTGTCGATTGAAATTCTGTAATAGAACCATAGAAATAAACAGTTAAAGTATTAGAATGGCGGATCACGTGACCTCCAATGCTAACGACGGGACGCGCATGAAGAGCAAACTTGGAAGGTTATGGGGCCAGTGTTGGCAACACTTCAAGGAGAAAAGTGCTACGAAAAAGTAAAATTTAATTCTAAAACTTTTTTACAAAAAAAACAACAACATAAAAATACTTGCTGCATTTTAGAATATTTTAGTGACTTTAAAAAAACATGAAATGCTTTTCTAGTATTTTATAACATATTTTGTACTTTTAGAACTAAATGGTATTTTTTGTAGTATTCTTTTCCTTAATCTGCCGGCAAGGAGCCAGTGTTGCCAACACATTAAGGGAAATAATAGTACGAGAAAAAATACCATTTAATTCTAAAATTACAAAAAAAGTACTAGAAAAATACTTCAAAGGAGTTTTACGTTTTTATAAAGTCACTAAAAAAATTCCAAAATGCAGCTAGTATTTTTTTTTAAATTTTAGAATTAAATTTAATTTTTTCGTAGCATTTTTCTCCTTAAAGTGTTGGCAACACTGGCCCCATAACCTTCCAATTTTGCTCTCCCTGCTCGTCCCGTGCGTCGTCAGCATTGGAGGTCACGTGATCCACCACTCTAATACTCTATGAATAGAACAAAGGAAATATATTGGCGGAAGCGTTGTCAAGTACTAAAATAAAATATTTTTTTAAACATATACCATAAAGTCAATTTGCAAACCTCAGGTCTTGAGTTACAACATAAATGTTAAATTAATTTTTTTTTTTTTTTTAGTTTTTATAGAGTTTTGATTGGGAACAGAGAACCAATCGAAGCACCGATCACAGAAAAGGCAAGAATGAAAGTTGGAAAGAATTTCGTCACCTGAAACCAATTCACAAGGTCGAAACCTGTGTGTTAACTAAACATAATTAATAGAAACATCTTAAATGGCGTCAGGAAATTAAGTAGCGCAGAATTCGAAGAGAGGCACGCCTCTTTCACGCAAAGTATTTTTTAGGGAATTTTACTTGATGTTTAACCCTTTCACTACTGAAACGGCCCACGAAGATCGTCCGACTAAGGATTCGATAATGATATTCTTATCACATATTACGAGGAAACAAAAATCCTTCGTAGAGAAAAGGGTTAAAAGATTACAGGAGACCGAATGCGATACAAGATCCTCTTTTCATATCGCTCACTGAAAACCTACGCATTGCCAACTTAGAAGCACCAGATCTCTGTAGAATTGCACAGAATCATTGCACAATTTGGGATTTTCATTGCTTTTGTAGGCTTCTCTTGAGTTTCTCTTTATGCCTAAGAGATGGCGCTACACAAAATCTGTTGCCATAGAAACGGGATGCTTTGAGAGATGGGCAAAACCAAAAATGGCGGTTGTAGTTATTGTGAAAAACTACAAAAAAACTTAAGCGATTTCCGTTGTCATTAAGGCCAGGGCCGGACTGGCTCCTTGAGAAGGGCGCAATTTTACCGGCTTCAAAGGGTGCTACCCCCCCCCCTCTTAAAAATTAGTATTTAAAGTATTCAAAATTGTAAATGGAGTCACCAAAGAAAAGAACACCAGACCGCGCCCTTTTTTCTGCAACCTGCACTTTTTATTTGGACGTTCGATATACCCGGGAATCTTCAAAACACATAACAAATCGAGGTCCAACCACAAACTTAGATTATTCAAAACAGCAGGTGCTTCGTATGGTGATGGTACAAGAAAGTAAAATCGCAAACGATGCATATTTTGTCTACATTTTCTTTGTGGAGTGTGAAAATAATTTGGACATGTGGCCTTTGTTCTAAATTGAAACTAATAAAGAGAACATATACAATCGAAACAGACATACAAACTTTTTTTACTCTCAAAGAAAGAAGCGAACGCCAATCGAATCTATATGAAAGTACGGATCGTTCTTTTCCCCTAAAATATTTTAGCACAGTTCGGAGGAAAACGATAAATATTATTAAGTAAGATTTTCCAATTTTAGGTGTCGAAAAAAAGTACTGGAATTTGCACCTTTTTACGTTGAATTGTTACGGAGAAAAACTACGTGACACTCATAAAATTTTGTTTGATACTATAGATTACAGTATTCTCTAAGAATAATAGAACGATTTTAAAAAATCAGAATTTATGAGCATTTTAAAAATATTAGGTATACATATTTTCTTTATCGTTTTTATAGATATTTTACTCCCAAAATGACCGATATAGATGAAAAGAAAGTTTTCTTTCATGCAAGATTTCTTTATCAAATTTTTTGAACAACCAACACCACAGCAAGAAGTTGGCCTTTTAAAAATTTAAGAGAAAACCATTAATTTTTGCACGAATCTCATCCAATCATTTACATGCGTTATTTATGTATAGGTGAAATTAGCTTTCTGCATAGCATCATCAGTTTTAGGCGAGGACAGAACCTTGGAAGGTATCATCAGTGGCATGTGACGCTTTAATCGCCACACTTGCGCTCTGTTTTACTAACGAAACGAAATGAGTTTTACTCGGAAAATTAAAAAATGTATACAATTACATCTAAAAGCTCCCAATGCGAAATGAAAGGCGTCTAAATAGTTTTGGCACATGTTTTCTAGGTCCCACATTTAAAACCGATTGAATAAAGCGCCTAAAAACGTTTTAGCACCAGGTATCAAAATGGTATACAAAGAAATTTAGGTTAGGTATGAATTATCATCGCACTAGAGCTACACGAGGGCCATTAGCGACGGGCGTCGTATTTTAGAACCACAGTCAGGTGACGAGCCAACACCTGAATAGGCACCCAACGCAACCATTAAGGGCGACATCGTACGCAGCGTTAGGACTTTGAAGGATATTTAACGTGCACTCTCTTACACGGGGTATTATTCGTCAGACATTTTTGGCAGCACGTGCCGTTTATAGGTCGACAGCTGTTTTGGCGATGCCCGGACCCGAACTTGGGACCTTCCGCATGCTAAGCGAGTGCTTAACCGACTGGGCTCCCCAGCTCCCCACAAAGAAATTAAAAGCCGATATGTGAGTGATATCATAGGCATCCCAATACTTCTTGGTGCATGGATTTTTTTTTATATACAGCACCCGAGATTAATAATAATGTATTGGGATATGTACGTGTTATAGGAAGCGCCGTTTGGAGCTTGTAGGAAAGGAAGGCGCCTTATTAAGATCTGTTTTTAATATTTATCAAAATGTCCCACTTAAAATTTATAGTTGCAGTTGCTTCTGTCATGTGAGTTAAAGCGTCAAGAAGCCATGGTTGTTACCTTTAAAGGTTCTGTTTCGTCCAACCATCTAATCAACGGATCACGTAAGACCAAACATATACCACTATTAAGTAATTCCATGTATATGAAAATGTAATCGTTAATTAACCGCCTTATTAGTGCCCAGTATGGAAGTAAGGCAGAGGCTCCGAGTGAAGGCGCCTTTTTAGGATCTCAATCAGCTTAATTCCAAGACAGTTCAGTGTATGCACTATGCACCTCATGAAAGTGCGTGAAACTTACGAGAAGATGAATCTAGAGTTCAAAAAATTTAAGTCAAAATCTTTCTTTCTTTCTTTCTTATTTATTTTATTTGAAAAAGGCGCACCGGCCCGAGGGCCGATGGGCCGGCGGGCCAGTCCGGGCCTGATTAAGGCGGTCAGTTAAATAAAGTTACACTACAACTACACAATAATGAGGACTAAGTAAGATCGAGAAAACAGTAATTACTGAAAGCTTGTGTAACTTCCGCCCTTAGGGTGTATTTGGCCGTGTGTTTTTTTATATAACTCCTTAAAAATGAATCGATTTGCACCTGGTGCCACTTCATTAGAAGCAAGAGTAAGCAAAGAAGAGAGAAAAGTAAACTTTAGCCGTCTATTTTAGTTGTGTTTTACGTTGGAGTTTGCATTGAACAATAAATTTAATATAATATTACATTGTAAAAAACTACATTTGATCCCATTACTGTAAACAATATCCTTCTAATTTAATACAAATAATAATTTTCAATAGTATGATGAAAAAAAAAGGCATCTATCACCAATATAGATAGAAAAACCGTGCGCTATGGCACACTACCTAAAGGAGAAACGTAATGGTGAAACCACAGGGAATTTTGTGCCGAAGCATCACCTCAACAATGTGATTTGCAATGAAAAAATCAGTACTAAAATTGCGCTTTTTAGAATTGTGATTGTTGAGTTTATTCTATTTGTTAACTGCAAATACTTCGAATTTCCTTTTGTGAGTGTCAAAAATAATATTATTAAATAACCGAAAAATTGCATAATTGTTTATTGATGATTTGGAATTATTGATTTTATATTCATCGTTAAGCCTAACCAATTATAAAATGTCATTTAAAAATTGATTCCGACAATAATTTTTTTTACTGAATAGAAATAGAACTACCCAAAAAATGATGGTGATTCATGAATCGTAAAACTACAATCCACGTCTACAAAAAATTCCAAAGAGCCACCAGCTCCAAGCAGCTTCTAAAAAAAAAAAAAAAGCGCAATTTTAGTACTGTCATTTTCTATGCAACTGGCCGCCATGTTGAGGTATTCAAAGGAAACAGATTTTGACCTTCCGTTTCCCCTCTAGATAGTAGGCGATAGCGCACGGTTTTTCTATCTGTATACCATCACCCTGTGCTGTTAATTTACATATGATGTACAACTTAATGTGTGGTACTGGAGAGAACAATAACTATAATAACAGTGATTGAATGCACAAATTTTGTTTGTTTAGCTCTATTGGAGTAAATTTTTCACGTGAGTCAGTACGGAAAAAAAAACACCACTTTGCTGTATAACAAATATTACAGCAATGTGTTGTAAAAAAATACAGCAAAATGTGCTGTATCGCTATAGAAGTTTATTACAGTGATGCTCCATGTGAATGTCAGATATGTAGGTCTTTCTTATTGAGATACTCGTGTCTTTGATTAGTTTTGAAACATAAAAAAAGTGTTTACCTTTACATAAGGACAGATAAGCATCCAGGTATCATTACTTAAATTACATAAAGAAATATATAGATAGATGCATTTCCTGTACTTAGCACGGCCACGGCAGAATAAGTATCACATTTAATCTCAGCCGTAATTACAGAAGCTAGAACACTAATAAACAGAATAAATTCTCCATTAATCAACTAAAAGTGATGAATTTAAAGCAGGCACTCCGGGTGATGTTTCAGCGATCAAAAGACTGTTTTAAGTGACTGGTAGGAAATTAAGTGACAAATTGAAGTACAAAAAAATGTAACTTTCTCTATTTGGCGAGAAGTTCATTCATCAAATTGTTATCGCGACAATTTTGGCGACAACTCCAATGGGCGTTGCTCCTGCTGTAAGTCGAGCTAATTTTCGCTCCATTTATGTCGGGTTTAATTAAAAGGTAAAAAATGAGTTTTTTGGTGGACATGGTGGATTGCTTCTGAGTATAGAAGTATGGTGAGATAAAAGTAACATTACAAGGAAAGATACATTGTTTAGAATGTTGACAAAAATGACAAATGACATGGAATGCGCCATCTAAATGGGGAGAGCATAGGCTTTATAGCCCGTTACCTCACTCGCCAGAAGTGACACAGACACAAGAGACACACATAGAAAGGATGATACAAACACATAGATAAATAACAACAATTATTGACAAACACAAGCATCCATGGTTTCCCGGGATTCGAGCCTGAACCCAGAAGCCCCAAAGGCTAGCTCCCTAACCATTGTGCTACCGGGTCGGCAATTTAGAGCGTTAGCCAACGAAAAAAATTCTAAAATGGGATCGTTTCACGGAGGATCTGGCAACAGCTCCGAGGTCTTGTTTTCATTTTTCTCGAATTACTTTTGTTTTGGTTGGTTGGTGGTTTGGACATGACCGCAGAGCTGTTGACAGATCCTGCGTGAAACAACCCCACGAAGCTACTTTTATTAGGGGCAGGGTTCGTTTCCTTAGATGCCCAATATGGGCAGTGCCACACTAAATAAAAGGGCGAGTATATGCGGAGTACGCGTTCGTTAAATCTGTTAGGTCCGAAAGTTCTGAGGGCTGTCATTGCGCAGTTTCCCATGGGTCCCTGGAGACTATTTTCCCTCCCTTCAGGGGCATGTCTAAATTGTTTAGGTGGCGCGCGATAGATGGCAGCATCTGTCACGTATGTGTGAGTGTGTGTGTGTTGTATCTGTCTTACTTGACGAAGGTTTATAAATGTGTCTACAATCCAAGCATACAAGCCTGAAAATATATGTCTCGTCAAGTGTTTTTTGGGTTCATAGTGGAAGCGATTGGGCCTTTATTTGGTGTATCTGTGTGTGTGTGTGTGTGAGTGTTGTGTCTGTTTTACTTGACGAAGGTTTATAAGCGGCTCTCTGAGCAAGCACACAAGCCTGAAAATATATGTATACCAACCTACCAAAAAGCTAAATGTGCATAGATATATTCCACATTAAGCTGCGTTTACACAGCAAGAATCTTACCTAGGTCGTTTTCACCCAGCAGTAGGGATAACAACGATAATTAGGGAATACCAGACAACATAAGAAAGTGCGTTTACACACGTCTTTGATGTTTACCCGGGTGTTCGGCAGTGCAGTTAAAATATAACGGAATTTAAAATAACTATTTCAACAAATTTCTGTCTTTTAATTATTATAATGCTTCTACTAGAGCAGTAACATGATTTCTTCAAAAAATTCTAACAAAATTGAAGTTTTCTGAAATCATTGTATTTAAGTTTAAAAAAAATTATTTAATTACTCAGTTGCATGTACGATTCATACACAACTTTTTTTAAAATTTTATTCCAACTGAGAAACAAAAAACTAAATAATAAAGAAATATTTTTTTGTATTTAGAGCATCGATAACAAAGCAATCGTGCTGCCATCTATTATTTATATATTTAGAATATTTATATTGTCTCTTCATACTGTTTCATTTTAATCAACAAACAGTTATGCAATTAATACCTCAAACATTAAAGTAAAGTACATGAAAACTTTTTAAAAAAAACTTTAAAATATCTGTTGTTTCTCAACTATTACAATCGAGCCATTCTCTTGTTTTCTACAAGCAACACAAGTTGTCGACACGGCGACAGTAATGGCCGCCATTGGATTTCGTTACGGATCACTGATCATACCCGGGTAGAAATCGCTTACCCACCTATCGACCAGGGTGAGATGAAACCCACCAATCACCCAGCATTATTCCCTATTCTGGTGTGGCTGGGGATTTTTCGCTGTCTTACCTAGGTAAAACCCACCAATTTTGGCTCGTGTAAACGCGGCCTTAGTGTGCTACCTAGGGTAGTACAATTCAAGTCATCAAACTATGACAAGCACAAAATCTAAATACATATTTTTACGATTTTTTTTATTTTATCTTCTCGCTCCAAGCTTGGACATATTTTATCTTTTCGCACCAAGCTTGGACATATTCCAAATTAGTGTGCTACACTCTTAAAACAAATTAGTGAAATCCACTCCTATAGGAGAATTGCATTTTCGACACTGGAAAGGAGTGAAATTTAACTCAGACTGAGTTGAAATTAACTCAGACGGAGTTGAAATCACTCGTTTGGAGTGATCCCGTCGTAAGTCTAACTAAACAAAGGAGTGAAATCCACTCCTTTTCGGGAAGTGTATTTTTAACAGTGAGACATAGTAATATTCAGACAGAGTTAAAATAGCTCGTTTGTTTTAAGAGTGTACCTATATTAATACAATTCAAGTCAGCAAATTATGTCCAGCACATAATTTAAATACATATTATTACGATTTTTTAAAAATTTTATCTTCTCGCACCAAGCTTTGACAATTCAGCCATTTCCATCCACTAGAGATTCCAGACTGTCCATCAACCCGTAATTAACACGCCATTGTCCCCGGGGAGGAATTCAATCAACATAAAACAATTCAACCTCAACAACAATAATAAAAACATCCCGGCCCCAAATTGAATCTCTGGACTTTGATGTTGACAAGCCGACCTTAAAAACACCGCCAATTTACAGCGTCTCCGAAAATGCGGTCTTCATTATTATCAGAGAAATAAAACCTTTGCCTCACTAGAACACGGGCCAATGTCTATATTTTATATCATAAAATATAAGCTTTTTTATCGAGAAATAACCCTATCAAAATGGGAGAAGATTTTGTTCTAATTAGTTCTAGTTTTCGGGTTTCATTAGTTTTTTTTTTGTTGAGGACTATTGTCTCGTGGTTCTTTGAACTTGGCGGAAATTGTCCCGCCTCAGAATGATGGGAGAAGACAGGTTGTATCGAATTTCGATTTATTGAAAGGGACATTGATGTTCTTTTAATTATAAAGGTTGTCGTTTTATTGTTCGGTTTTATATGTAGTTGGAAACACGATGAATATATTGTAGTTTTTTAGTGTTATTCAGTTTTTTCCGGTGTTTTTTTATTAAGATTTTCCAAGCCGAATTGGCTATGATAGTTTGGGTTAAGTTCGGTTATCGTCGCCCCAGAGCTACACAAGGGCTATTGGTATCGCTTACGCTATAAAATGGGTAGATTATATTGGCAATAGATTATAGCACCTTCAACTATTTAGGCAAAAAAATTGAGCACTTGGTATTTTTTTTCTAGATATTGTATCATTTTCCTATAAGTGTTTGACTACTAATTGGCGAAATGAAAATATGATCAATTTTGAGATAATAAAGTTTTTAAACATATGATACTTTTATATATGTATTCTGTGAACACTTATGGGTTTTTTTAAAATTAGGATTAGAAATTATACTTTTCCTGTAATTATAAATGCATCATGAAAAACTAAACAAAAATTATAAATAGCCTTCAATATTGTAAACTAAAAGTTTGTTAAATTGTTAGATACATCGTTCGATACAATTGCTTAAGACAAAAACTCTTAACAGTAAAAAGTGTCTTGTTAACGCTCCCAAGATATCCAAAATCCCCTTAGGCGCCATTATTAACAACTTTTCAAAACTCTTTTTTTAATACATTCTAAAAAAAATATTTTAATTAAAACCTGTCGCCAAACCATCACATGATAAATAGCCAACTCCAGTCAACTCCCCTGAACACAAACGCGATCCCCTGAGGGGTTACCCACATAATTCGTTGTCATGCCAACCGATCCCCCAAGGGACGCGGTTTAATCACGTGGTGTCCCTTGTTGGGAGAAGAAGGCAAATACTCCTCAACTCAACTCGAAGATACCCCCCCCCCCCCTTTTGGAAATTAGAATTGTTAGGGGGGGGGGCTTGGCGAGATCCCATGAGATCGTAAGGAGCAAGTGCCTGTGAGATTAGAACACTGGCGTGGTATTTGGCCCCTTGGGAATTGCGCCAGTGGCTTTAGCGTGCTCTGGGACTGATGGACCTTGGCACCCATTGGCGGCACGTAACTTGCCTACACCCACTGCAATGCGTGTTTCTAGGGGTGCTGCGGGAAAAGGGTACAAGTCCAGGTTAAGGTTAGAAGGAAATTAGAGGAATGGGTAGTTAGGAGTCGTTCCTATGAGAGATGAAAGCTTTGAAGGTTCGAATTGCTCTGATATAGTATTAGGAGTGATAACAGTCTGTAAGTGGAACTATTATCATATGCTAACCCAACTTAATAGTTAACAGTGCATGGTACACTGTGGTAATATTTACTATGTATAAAACGGCCTTTAATAAAGTTAGTTATGGAAAAAAATTAAAAACATCCCATTGCTTACCACTACGGAAAAGAGAGCAGAATGACTCTGCCATTTACCCCTATTAGCAACATGTATAAGGAATTGAATGGAACAATCCAACTATTCATACTTAGCAATCAAAAGACTTGTCATACCAGTTATGTGCAATTAGGTAAAATATCTCAATAGGTTTCGAATTTCTCATTGACACTGGTCTACGCAACATTTCAAATCTTTCAATGGCTCTCAAAATTGATATGTATTGAGCTGTCCCGAATACCCCAGATAACACTAAAACTCTCCCCAGTATAGTTCTCACAACGTTAGGTCTCGAAACTTCAACAACAGTTTATGGGTAACTCTTAAACTGTCCTCTACTCGTTCTTATAACAGTATATATACATCTACTTCCAATACCACGCACACTGAGGCCGAGAAAGCGCTTTTAACTGTAAAACTGTAACACAGAAATAAGTTTTGAAATTCCCATTCCACTAAGAGTCTTATTAGTTCTTAAAAAGTTAGTTCTTTTGTCTTCCTGAACTTTCAGTAATATCCCACATATCTCTTGGTCTGGATTTGTTCTCATTTATCTCCCTACGTTAGGTCTCGAACTGTCCCAACGAGTTCACATATGGTCGTTATATGACGTCAAGTGTAGAATCTAGAATGTTCCCAATAGTCATTGTGTACCGAAGTGTTACCAATAGAAAACATGGATGAATGCCTTGAACTATACGTATACCAACTTTTCTCATAAGTCATAACTGTCTTTCTTCTCCTTTTTCTTCGTTGACACTACAGCCTGTTACAGGCCAAGGCCGTCTTACCAAGTCTCCTTCATCTGACTATGTCCCCAACAATGACTCTCCATCGATTTACTCCTAACACCTTGAGGTCTCTTTCCACCACGTCCAGCCATCTAGTTGGGGGTCTTCCTCTGTGCCGTTTTACATCTATATTTGAGAAAGCATCAAACTATCTTAAACTATCAAAATTCACCAACATTGGTATTTCACAGGACACAAATTCAAACCGTCTCTCAGCATCGCAATTAACATAAGATCCCTTCAAGCCCCTTGAGATTCATTTCCAGAATCACCCCCTGGTCGGACATCTGCACATCTCTTTCGTGTTGCCAGATCCCTCAAGGGCACACAAAGAGCTAAGGAGTTAACTGCAAACCGTTCGAAATGGTACGTCGGGGAATAACCCCCATGAACAAGAATCTTCGGTAACTCTTTTTTTTTTTTTCGTCTTCTACTTTCTTTTTACCAGTCAATGACAACTGTGGCCACCGTAAATTTTACGAGGTCGTAACTTAGGTTTAAAAAGGAGGAATTTACAAATTTGTTCTTAGGGAGGTTTGTGAAGGGGTCTTTATTTTGTTGGTTGGTTCTTTTGGGCAGCGTTGTTGTCTTTGGGGGCAAGGGAGGCGAGTCGAGGGAGGGAAATGGGGTTATTAAATATGAAATAGATGAGAAAGAAAAGAGAGTGAGTTAGTGGACATGGCATGACAAGCAGATAGAAAGAGTGAAAGATGTAAAAGAAAGAGAGACTAAAATATGGAGTTATTCAGAGAGATAAATATATAAAAAGAAGAGTCACAAGAAAGGAGGAGATCATGCGAAACACGCTCACGAAAAGTATTTAAGGGGGTCTGGCACCTCCATAGAAGCCCATGTTAAATTGTCCAACTTTGGGGGCATCTCAAGAATTAACTAATTAATATATCCATTTCAAATTTTCACAGTTTCATCTATAGACATTTTTAAGTATTTTAACACAAGATTATTTTGAAAAACTAAAAACTAGATTAAATATGAATTTTTTTAAAATATCGTTGAAGAATGTCAATATTTTTAACCTAAAAGATTTTTTTTTAAAAAAGTAAAAACTTTACAGACTATTCCCTGCGTTAAAATGTTTAAATATACTTGTGAATTACACATAAAAAATTTCAAGTATTTAAATGAATAACATTTTTAGTTATGTGCCCCCAAACATTCACATGATTCAAAAATTGTAAAACCGAGAAAAACCAATTTAAAGTTTTTATTGTTAACTCATTTTCTTACGAAGGATTTTTGCTTCCTCGTAATATTTGATTGGAATAACATTATCGGATCCTTAGTCGTTCGGCCGATCTGGGCAGTTTCACTAAAGAAAGGGTAAAATAAAATTGCCTTTAATGTCAAAAATATTTTTCCAATCGTCTTAAAACTTTGTGACATTATTAATAAAGGTTGATATAGTACTTTAAGCCACTAATTTTTTTTTAATTTTTTCAATGATTTTGGGGTGCCAGACCCCCTTAAAATATAATAAGAGAGAGAAAGAAAAAAAAAGAGCAAATAGAAAGAGAGAGCAACTAACTAAAAGAAAGAGAAGCAAAGAATACGGGAAAGTAGATAAAAAAAGATGGTTGAGAAATTTGAAAGTAAAATAGCGAAATAGTATGAAAAATGACGAAATTAAAAAGAATGATGAAGGGATACATATATTGATCCTTGAAGATGTTGTGATGATTCTATTTCATATCAGAGACTTGAGTCTTATTGAACATACTCGAGTCTTATTGAAATTTATGAATTGATGAAATAATTTGACAATTTTACTACATTTACTATAATGTAGTAAAATTGTCAAATTTTATCTACAAAATTGACTAATTTTACTGCATTTTTGTTCATTGAATAATACTTGGGATGTCGTAAAAAGTTTTCATTATGACCGCTAAAATAATAAATTTAAAGGTAAGATTCAAATAAGAATCTACTTCTGAAACTACCCAAATACTATGAATCATAGAAGTAAACCAATCTAGCTCTATGAATGAAAATTATCCACTCCACTACTCCTGTGTTCAATTGTACAATTTCCCAAATCCACAAACACAACAATCCAAAAAAGAAAAACCTACAGAAAAAAATTCTAATGCAAGAAGCATGTAAATGCCGAACAGAAATTGCAGACCTGGGCCCGACTAGGTGTATCAGCCCCAAGGGGGCCCTATCTTTAATAAGGCCCTTCTGTTTAGGGGGCCCACTACGGTACGCCACCAAAGGTAATGGCTATAGGCAGGTGAGATTGGGACCAAGTAATTACTTGGCCCATATCCCTTGCGAGATCGAGAGTGTCTTTTTTTTCTTTTGGATTTCTAGAAGCGGATTTGGGTGTATGGAAATTGGTTTTTTGTGTGGGTGGTATTGGAAAAGTGGATTGATTTTGTTTTGTTTTTTAAAGTGGGAAAGGGGTTTTTAGAATGTTTCATGGGGGGATCGACCAACTTATATTTCGTTCCAAAAGACTAAATTGCAGTTGAGTTAAAGTCTTGTGTGATGGCATAGACTGTAGATGTCTATACATTTTAAATGAAATTTTAATGCCAGATTATTATTAAGTGAATGAATAAATCTGATAAAGTGAATAGAATATTGAATAGATAATTGTGCTGTTATTTATAAAACTTACTAGGCTTAAAAATGGGTTATCAAATTTGAGAATAATCTTTCTAGTTTTTAAGACATTATTGGTTTATAATAGCTCCGAATATATTGTTTTGACATTTGGAGGGAATTCAGAAGACAAATGGGGTTGGACAAACGAACAGTTGACAAATAACGGTTGGGGTGGAATGACGCGGGCTCGATCTCGAGATACGAGGCTGCGAGCTGGTCGAGAGTGTCATGCCAAGTGTAGTTCCACACTATTTTACAGGGCCGCCGCTAATCCGTCGTCTCCTTCTTCAAAATTACAGATGGGAGTTTAATTTCCAGATTATTCTTGTCTTGTGCTTAGGTTGCAAATAATTATTTCTTTGTTTGTCTAGCCTCAGGGCATTCTTTTGTTTCGTTGACAATAACATTTTTCTAATTGTTTTGGTCGGAAGGATTCTCATGCACAATTACAAATTCATTAAAAAAGATTTTACCTCTATCAATTGCAAAAACAGCCTTTAGTGCTTTCAAACACATACTCAGGGGAGTAAATTTTCAAACAGAGTTTTGCAACGTTTTGAAACAACAAGGGTTATCGCACACCAACTCCTGCATATAATTTCAGGATAGCATACAATTCTTTAAAATTGCAACAAAAAACTCATCTCTGCCAAACTCGAAAAATACATACATCTTGGATTACAATGTTTAACAATGAAATAAAAGGAACTCCCTACAGATCCTTCGCCGGTGTCTTGGAAAATCCATTTCACTTTGACATTCTAAACAGAACCTTCGCCCCCCCCCCCACCCCCCCAAGTCGCCTTCCTTCATTTCCAAATTGAATCCTTCCCAATTAGAGAAGCGCCAAAAAGCCAAGGAAAAACCTCTACCTCAAATTACGAAGTCGGCAAATTTGCAAAGCAACCCCCCCCCCCTTTAAAAATGCCTTCACTTCAAAATGCCCCGATACAAAGGCAAAACAAATAAAATATACCCTAAGGATTCTACGAGGGGGCAAAGCTGGGAAACGGGGACTTAAATTATTCGTAATTTTTTCGAGAACTGTTATGGAAGTTTCGTGTTTCCTAGTTTCTCATAAAGTTCATAACACCTGAAAAAAAAATATAACTTCTTTGTGTGATCTCAATTGAAGAGGGTTCTAAATTGCGAGGAGTAATCGACTTTGTAAAAGCTTCATAGAAGCAAGAAATAGACATAAAGAAATTGTTGTCTTCTGTCTGCTCGCCTGTCTCTACTACTTAAACAGCCGACCCGCAATGATTAGGGAACTAGAATTTGGAGCCCTTGTGTTCGGATACCCCTGGGTTCGCCCCTGGTTCCCGATAAAACATGGGATGTTTGTGTCTGTCGAGTATATGCGGTGCGGATTTCGTGCCGTGCTCGTTAAATTTCTTGGGTCCTAAACACCTGTGGGCGGTCATTGCGCAGTTTCCCACGTGTACAGGTCCCTGGAGACTACTTCGCTCCCTTTCAGAGGCATTTCTAAATTGTGGAGGTGGCGCGCGATAGATGACAGCATCTGCCACGTATGTGTGTGTTGGGTCTGTCTTATTTGACGAAGGTGTCTGTCTTATTTGATAAGTGGGTCTCTGACCAATCACACAAGCCTGGAAATATATGCCTAATAACAAACCGACACTAATTTAACATACCGACTCTTAAATACAATAGGTAGTCAATGCGCGCGCCTGCCGCATGCAAGTGCAAAGCGTTAAATTGTGGTTAATCCAACACGCCCTGACTATGGAAAAAATAGATTTGCGTAAAAATTGAAAACCGCTTTCTTTAACTTGTAAACTGTTGTTATTTTAATTATCTATTTAACTATTCCCCTCTTACTAATAAGAAGTTTTAATTGTTAGATGGGTTAAAGTAAATATGCTTTATAGTAATTTTCTTTTTTAGTTGATCAAACATGGACAAATGCAATAAACAAACAACACATATGCAATAATCATTAAAATATGGCGTATCACACTTGTTTGTAGAATTTGAAGTTCGATCTGTGAAAGTAGATGAAGAACGGCAGGCAAATGAATATTTTTGAATTATGAAACCATTTACTCGTTACGTTACAAACGTAGTGTGGAAGTTAAAACTTGTATTTCTCACAATTGAAGAGTACACGGGAAGAACGGCTTTATTTCGTATAAGGGTTTCCTTAGTAGCTTCTTTGGGGATGATAGCAAGAAATAGCCTAAACTGGAGTAAAAAAAACGGTTACACACTTCGTTCATCTTTCGCGGCAACCCTGATTCACGCCAGAGATAAGTGGGTACGACACACACGTTTGTACCGCAAATGTAGAAAAGAGAAACCGATTTCGGTCGCCAATGTCCGTCAAGCAGACACAATTACGGAAAGACTCTTAAAGAAATCAAGCGGTTCGTCCCATGTACTCTTCAATTTGGTCTAACTAATCAAGGGGGGCAGTGAAGGAGTAAAACAACAATCCACATTATCTTCTGATAACTAGCTGCCGACCTATAAACGGCCCGTGCAGCCAAAAATGTCCGACGAATAATACCCCGTGTAAGGGAGTGCACGTTAAATATCCTTCAAAGTCCTAACGCTGCGTACGATGTCGCCCATAACGGTTGCGTTGGGTGCCTATTCAGGTGTGGCTCGTCACCTGACTGTGGTTCTAAAATACGACGCCCGTCTCCAATAGTCCTCGTGTAGCTCTAGTGCGACGATAATTCAAACCAAACCAATCTGATAACTAGCAAGTAAAGCACAACAGTCCAATCTTTCCTTACCGTCCCTTCAGGGAAAGGGGTGCACGGGAACGGGGCGTTATAATTCCTGTACCCCTTTTTCTCTGTCCCACGGGTGCCGACCTAATAAACATATCTCGGGGTAAAACGAACGGGTGGCATCAGGGGACCCGTAACCATAGAAACGGGATCTCTTTTGCATCCATGTAAATTACGAGCTCGACAATTGGCAACGGTTTTTATTTCTGATGGCCGCCCTCTGGTGGGTAGGACCCTCACTGCCAAAATGACGATCCCACGGCGAGAAAACCTTTGTTTGAATGTAACGTCACTTGACCACGGTTCTAAACTACTAGGCATGATTGGCTGTGTTAAAGTTAATGGAGGATAAAAATTAAGCAGTCGGAAACTTACAACCCTACCCAACCCGTTGTAATTTAAGATATCTGACCAGATTTGGTTCAGTGATTATACCCACAATACCTCATTAAACTTTCCGACTGTGAAATCATCACTAAATTTGTATCAATCATATTTAATTTGTGATGTTTTTGTTCGAAAATCTATGAAAAAAATAAGTAAAACGGAGACTATTGAGCCATTTTTTATTGAAAGAAAAATGGCTACTAAGCCATTTTTATAGAATTAAAAAAACAAAAGCGTACTGCTAAATGCAGTACTCTGTTCAACCATAAATAAATGTGTTCTTTAAGACGAGAATTTCTGGTTTAGAAAAGATGGAGTACGTGTAATAAAGTGACCAGTACTCCATTGTATGAGTAGAGAAAATGGATTTGTTTAGAAAAGTGCAATGGACCAACGGGATAATGAGAGACCATGAAACAAATGAATAAATGTGAAATTTAAAGTCTTCTGAATAAATAAACATTGGAAAACTTCTCTATCACACAGTGCGGTCAGCCAATTCGCTACTTTTGGGTGGAAAAATTATTTATAGCTTTCATTCATGCATCTCCTTTAACCGTTATTCTGATTAGCAATAGTTACCACGTAACCAGGGCCTGCTCTCCCATAAGGCCTGTTAGGCCCGGGCCTAGGGCACCCAAATTTTAGGGGCCCCTAAATTTCAGTTTCTATTATGCTAAATGCTGTAAATCCTCAAAATATCAGTAAACTTAAAAAAATTCGGATACTCCGCTCAATTTTAAGTGAGAAATTGACCTAACATTATTATTTCGATCGATGTTTGTAAGGAAGCCTATAAAATTGTATCAAAAGTTTTATACATGGGTCATATAGCACCATCATTACTGGAAATCATACATAAAATTTTCCGTAAAGGGGCCCCCAAAATAGGTTGTGCCTATAATCTGAGATTTCCTAGAGCAGGTCCTGCACGTAACCCAAAACCCCCGTTAGTGTTTTTTTCAACTCACCCTACTTGGGTTTGAACTGTACGGATTGTTAATTGTGTTAATCCCACAACAGAATCTCAAACGCGTTAGGTTTAGCAAAGCTATGCCCCCCCCCCCCCATTTCCTGGAAAACCAAGCAAAGGGATGGGGGATGAAAGTCTTTTCGAAGCTCGCATTCTGGCTATACTTATTGACAACCTAAGTTGGGTAAGCAGAAAAATGGTATGGAGAAGATCCTTCCGCGGATATAAAGAGCGCCATAAATTATTTGCGAATTTATCGAGAAAACTTGTTTAAAACATCAACTTCGTTTAAGGTCTTACAGATTTTAATATTATTTGAGAAAATTTGGCAATTTTATCAGAATGAAAAGTGTATTTTGGTTATATTGTATTCAGATCATTTTGTATGTAAATATTACCTTACAGGAGTTTCCTACTAACAGACCAACCACGCTTTCCCCCCTGACTTTTTACTCTTTGTTATTCCCCAAGTTAGGTTGGCACGGAGTGTAGACAAGGCAAAGTATAACTTACACTCTTAAAGCAAAATAGTGAGATTCACTCCATAGGAGAAGTGCATTGTCGACACTGGAAATGAGTGAAAATTAACTCAGACGAAGTTAAAATCACTCATTTGGAGTGATCCCGTCGTAGGTTTAACAAAACAAAGGAGTGAAATCCACTCCCATAGGGGAAGTGCATTTTCGACACTGGAATGAGTGAAAATTACCTCAGACTGTGTTAAAATTGCTCTTTTGTTTTAAGAGTGTAAGGAGTTAATACTCAAAATACCTGACAGAACATCTTTTTGACCCCCATAGTGGGATACGCATTCATACCCCTAGCTCCAACTGTTCTCCGAAATTCCTGTGCCCTGAAAGTCGGACTTCTTTGGTGGTTTATTCTTCCCCCTCTATTGTTAAGAGCATTGGAGGTTGTGTCATAAATTAACACCGACTTTCATCTAATGAAGATTATCATTGCCCGTGGAATTAATTCGTTAGTTTTCGGCGTTCTTTCGATGAAGAAGAACATTCGGAATAGGATGTTTCATGCATATGGAATCGCTGTTGCCAGCCGTTTTAAAGAAATGTTTATGTAAAGTTGTTTATTCGGTTTGTTGTTTCAGTGAATTCGGTGGGTTTAATTCCCCGGGGATTGTTATCGTTAAGGTTTTCATCTGAAATTCAAAATAAAAGAATTTTATTTCTTGTTTTCATTTCTTCAAAGTGATGCTTTAAAATTTCTTCACGCAGTTTAAATCCAAATTTCAATATAAAATCAAAAATAAAATATATAAATAATATTATGTTAAGGAGAATAATTGTCTGTTAAGTACAAAATAAAGATCATTAAAAAGAATTTTTATCAACCAAAAGCTTCTATTTGTTTCATGAACTAGAACCTTTCATGTAGCTACGAGTAAGGGTTTGTACGAGAAAACGAATTGTGATATAAAAAGTGCTTAAATTTTTTTTAAAAAAGTCGAAAACAAACAAAACATTAGGAAAGAACCTGATCCATCATTTCAAGCGCTTGCTATCAATATCCTCGAAGAAGATAGAAAAGGTACGGACGGACATAAAGCAAGTAAGCTGTGGCTGTAGTGCGACAGGTTTTAATGCCGACTTGCCACACTCCTTAACATCTTGCGACCTGGCATTCCCATTTGGAGACACTTTTTAAAACCTAATTCGAACTTGACCTGGTTCGATAGAAGAAGATCCAAATATCAGTTTTCAGAATTTAGTTTCTTTTTTCACTTTCGACTTTCAACTATAATTTAAATAATTATTGGAAGGTATTTTAGCGATACAAATCTATCTCTGTGATAGAGTTCCACACCAGAAAAAAGTCAGACGCTTAATCCGTGGAAGAAGAACCAAGGGAGAAACCGGTACTTCTCGCCAAGTAAACCTCAATATGGGGAGATTTACAGTCGATGAATTCCCCCACTCCTGTACTCTTCAAATGAATGTAACTTACCCGTCATGCAGCCATCCTGGTTCAAGTGCTGAATGTATTCCGTGAGTGTTTCGAACCTTTGTTTGCACGAAGCACACGCATTCGGCAAATCTTCATCCTCTAATGTGTCCTCTAGATCTTCCTCGTCCTCAAATATCGAGTTGTGATCCTCGGACACTGTAAACAAAGGCACGAAATTAGAATTGACCAACGTCATTAGGTATATTGGTTAATACTAACATAGATGAAGTCGTGATAATCATGGTAATATGTCAGTCCAAATTTTCTATTTAAATTTTATGGTGAGTCAGCCTACAGAGCACAGTTTTCGCATTAACCCTTTCAGTCCCAGTGATGTTATTTAAATTCATCATGTTTCTGATCATAATTTGTT
Organism: Hylyphantes graminicola; assembly: GCA_023701765.1. NCBI lineage: Eukaryota > Metazoa > Arthropoda > Arachnida > Araneae > Linyphiidae > Hylyphantes > Hylyphantes graminicola. Next base: position 14,094,732 of record CM043118.1, read on the forward strand.
TAAAAAAATTATAATTCTGACATCTATTGGGATTAATAAAAAATATTTTTAATAGAAAAAGTTTGAAGAATTGAATGATGTGCTTTTTGATATCGTAAATGACCATAGACTATCAGAAAAAAAAATTCTAAAATGATGATGCCAAATTGTCATTTGGACTGAAAGGGTTAAATAGTCTTGGATGATAAAAGGAAACGTCCGTGAACTGGTCAAAACTAAATGTTGCTGTGATTCTGGGGATTGTATTAGAAGGAAGCTCCATTGATGGACAATAGCAATCCGCATATTTTAGCCCGTCATTGATTTTTCTTCAAAGAAACTATAATTAAATATATTATATGACCCAAGAAGCGAGATAATCAGGAACATTATTTTAAAAAATCCTTCGCCGTTCTTTGAAGCCCAAATTGCAGATTTTTCTGGAAAATATTAAACTAAAAGTGCCCCAAAATGTGAAAAATAACTACGTATATGCTTACAGTGGTTTAAGGCAATTACACAGATATGTAAACATATTTTTATGCGAATAATAACCAAATCCATGCATAATAGAATAAAATACTAAATAGTTTATATTTAACCATTTCACAAATAAAATATATTAATGTTTAATTAGCCTATTATTTGGATAGTTTAAAAATTTAACTATCATTATAATTTTAAATTAATTCGTTACTTGTAGTTATGCTTTAAGTACTCTAGTTGTTTACATAATTAACTATTTCTTATAAATCTAGCAATTTATAATAAACCTTTTTTTTACTCTAAAAACTAAAATCCTGGGCACAGCAGCCCATTAGTGGGCCAAGGCATGCCGTGCCCATTTTAGCTTTCGTGACCAAGCGCTCTGGGGTGCAAAGCATATGTCCCGGTTAGGTGGTCAACCTCACGCGAAAACCCCAGTGTTTAGTTCCCAAGCAAGATTGGTCCTCATTTTATCGACCCAATTAAGGGATGAAAGGCTGAGTGAACCTCGACCAATCCGGGCCGGGATTCGGACCCCAGCGTTGTGGAACGGCAATGTAAAGCACTAACACTGCTGGGCCTATCTTTACTCTGGTAATTTAGTATTAACTTTTGGTGTTTAACAAGACATACAATTTCAAAGCAAAATCTCAAAAGTATGACAAAAATGCGTAAAAATATCATACTTCATCATACAACTAAAGCCCATGTCACCTAACTTCCTCATAACCCGAGGAATCTATATCCCCCAGAGATTCACGCCAAGCAGATTTTTTTCCCGCCAATATTCCACTCCCTTGGCGATCGTCACTCAAACCTCTGCCGTCACTCGGGAAAAAGACGCTTCTTACGTGATAAATCGGGGGTCAGTTCTTCAACCCCCCTGTGGGTCAAAAGTTTTGACCAATACCGGCCGTAATCCACTGGGAAGTTCCATTCCCCCTTAACTGTGGAATTATTGAGGCAGTGGGCATGTATTGATCGTTGTAATCTTGTATGTGGATGATATGGTTGATGGTTGTTAAATTTGTATGATAGGGTTGCCGGGTTTGGGTGTGATTGGCATGTGGGTGATTTGAACAGTGTCATTCTCCAAGTTTAAGTTAAAAAATGAGATTTTTTAGCTTCGACACTACGTTTATAACGTAAAAAGTGGAAGATAGTCTGTATGTCCGTCTCCCACTTTCACATCCCAAACTGCAAATGCTACAGGTAACTGTGATACGTTTAAACATTCAGCTAATCGAAATTAGAAGGCATTGAAAATCTCAGAAAAAAGTACTTTAATTATTAAAAAAAACACTTGCAAAATTTAATGCCCATTTAAAAGCAATAGAAACCATTTTATTAAAATTAAATCACCATCACCCATTCGCAACAACCGCTCGAGAAACTTCTTTTCATTTAAATAATAAATTCACAGAAATTTATTTTTGCGACACAAATCAGCTCACAACATTAAATGGTTCACAAAGAGGTTCTCTGATTGTATGTTGATATGAAATGTTTTGCTTCTACTTAAAAGCGATGAATATTACAATTAATTCTTTGAAATATAAATTAATTTAGCAAATGCTAAGAAATATATAAATGGATTTTTCAATAGAAAATAAATGAAACTAGCCAAATTTAGCGTGTTAATATGTTTAATGTAGAAACGTAGAATTAATACTGGCACCTTTTTCCCCCATTGTTGAACGTAAATGTTGTGAGAAAGTGGGCAAAATGACAGATTCTATTACAAACCTGCATGTTTCATGTTTCAATTTCGTTTAGCAACTACACTCCTTGCCTACCTAAGTTGGGTAAATAGAAATATGCTATGGACTAAACTAAAATAAACTGAAAATAAAAATTAAAACAAATACTATGAAAAACCAACATTCATCTAGGAAAAGTTTACAACCTAAATCCGTCATTTTAACGGGAGCGAGAGAAGTGGTTAAATTCTAATTGGTAATTGGTTTAATTAAAAAATTCCATAAAATTTAGCATGATTTATTTTTGAATTAAATTTCGATTGGTAAATATACTCAATTAAAAATAAATTACACATAATTTTATATTTCAAGTACTATTTTTGGAATTCTTATTAAATTGTCAAAAGTATAACGTATTCGTGTTAGCATTTACAAAAAAAAATGTTACCATTAATGTTACCTTTTTTTTCGTAATGGATGTTTGAATGAAATAAAATTGGCATCAGTTAAAAATGAATAAAAATAGCTTCTAAATGCTGATTAAGGATTTTTAAATTTAAGATTATCGATCATTTTATACATGGTGGTAAATTCAAAAGATGCCTCAAAGCGATTGTCAAATTAAAAGTGATTGAGGCTTTCTTAAAATTGGCCATCCAGAATTATCTCCTATTAGTTATTTTTTAAATAACGTTTAAAATATATTCCAAAAATATTTTTATGGGAACTGAAAACAAAACGAAGCTTCCGGAAAGTCTCAGGTTTGGGTCTGGGCATCACCAAAATAACTGTTAACCTATAAATGACCTGTGTAGCCAAAATGGCCAGTGAATAATACCCCGCGTAGAGTGAGTGCGCGTTAAATATGTTCCAACATCCTGAAGCCGTGTAAAATTTTGCCTTTAAAATATGGATTGGTAAAAGAAACCGGTAATCACGTGATTATGGTAATGTAATGTAATGTTATGTAACCGATTCCGTCTGCCTATTTCTAGTTTCCTTTAGGAGCTTTCCGTGGTTATGGTTCTATGTTACGACGCCCATTAAGGTTGAGTTACGTCGGTCGTGCACTAGTGTAGCAATGTGTGTGACAAAAATTCAGGCTAAACGAAACAAAACAACAAAGCTTGAAAATATCGAAATTTCATTTTATTTTTTAATTAGTAAAATGGTTTTTTATGCAAAAACGAGTATAATTCACTCATTAATATGGACTATAGTTGACAGTTCGGTAATTCCAATCTAATTTTGTTGACAGTTTCAAATGCCATAATTCCAGAACATTTTTCATCTTTTATTAACACTTTTTTTTTCATTTGCACTTGGAGGGTTGATATTTTGTATGCATGTTTATTGAATACAGTAACGTCACAATTTTTTCTAAAAAAAATTGACAATATATAATTAGTACAAAAATATATATATTTTTTAAATTTAAGAACTGAGCAAAAATTGTGCTTTGGATAATCATTTCAATGTTCTAATGATTCATCATCAAACTTGATGTTTATTGCGTTGTTTTAAGTTCAGTTTGAGCTCTGCTGGAAAGTATACTCAATGGCTGCAAATCTCTCATTTCAAATAATGACATTTGATGCTTTCAAAAAAGATACATTTAAATTAAATTTATCCTTGTGAACTCTCCATATTCATTTGTATATTATATCAGTTTTTTGTAAATATATACAACTTAGTTATTAAAAAATAATATGAAATTCGATATTTTGATTTTCGTTGTGTTAATGGTTCCCTTAAATAAAATTGTATGCAATATTTAGCTGTATAAAAATTGTAGTTTAACCTATGAAAGTAAGGAATTGGCAGTTAAAGCCTAAAACAACACATTTTTTATGTAATTGCTAACAAAACATTATTTTCACCCCAAGTAAATAAATAATTTTTCCATAAATCTAATCTAATATCCAGATAAAATAATAATTTCATCGGACTCGAAGAAAAGACTATTCATCCTATCCATTCATTCACTGAGCATCGAAGAGTAGTTAATTTCAGTGATCATCGGACCAAAGGCAAAGAATCATCATTGTCCCATTGATACTGCGTCTGCTAGAGCATTTATCGGAGGTACTTTTTATTGATTGTGCAAACAACTCTTATGTGATTACCAGTGACAAATGTTGTTATAAGTATCATCTCCGATAATCAGGATAATTTCGGAGGTTAGATAAGATCGTAGAGGATGAGAGGTCGCATTTTGGGCCTCTTTATACCTTAGGCCCTTGTCTTTGGGAGAGGATTTATGAGGGGCAATTATATTTATAGAAAGGGTGAAGTAGGCAATAGAAAAAAATTAAATCAATTTGTTTTCTGTCATTGGATTAATGTGGGCCTAGAGCTATGAAATACAGTTTCATGTCTATCTACACTGTAAAAAATCTGGCTTGAATTTACTAACGATTACTTAGTAACTTTACAGATTTTCACCATTTACTAGAAAATCATCTGTAACCTAAAGAAACTACTGTAGTAATACTAAGCAATTCTAAGTAAATTGATGTAACGCTTACAGCGCCCCCTGGCTATCTTTTCTAGAGATTATGACGAATCGATATCGCAACAATAAAAAACCTAAAAACGTGGTTTTTTTTTTATTTTAGTGTAGATTTAACTGATGGGGTTATACTAATCAGTAGTCTACATAACTCTGGATCAGAAGGTTAATTTAGCTGAAGATGTTGAACTTGAAATAAGGCTAGTTACGAACAGGAACAAATGTATAATTTATTAAAAAGAAATAAATAAAAGAAAAATGTAAACTGTGCTTAGGGCACAGTGCTAAGCTTAGACTTTGGTAAGCACAAGACTGAGCGAGACTGCCGGTACATAAGCAGTACACGCTTATATAGAGAATCAAAAATCAGAATTAACATATTGCAAAAAGTTAGCGTACGAGATATGACATATCAGAATTAAAGATCAGAACTGTTCACTTTGGTAGAAATAGTTCGTTGTACAAGAACGTCGGAATTTGCTAGCACCACAGGGCTCCCCCGCAAGTCGAATTCTAGGGTAGCCGAAAGTGAACTTTCCTGCCGCTTCTTGTTGTGTAGGTTTTTGAGTCTATTGCTTGTGGTGCTGAAGAGGAATCGGGACTATTTTCTGTGAGGAAGAATGCTGGTTTTAGTCTATTGATCGAAATGTTCTTTTCATTACCTTTAACAACTAGTTTGAAGAACTTGGAGTTTCGCTGGAGCACTTTGAATGGTCCTTCATACGGTTGCTGTAGAGGTTTACGGACACAGTCTTGACGCACAAATACGTGTGAAGACTGGGACAAGTCCTTAGAAACGAACACGTCGGTTTGAGAGTGTCTGGACGGTGGAGTGGGTTGGAGCTTCTGCATGGTGTCACGCAAACGATGCACGAAATCAGCGTGAGTTGGAGTATCCGCTGAAGAAGAACACCTGAAAAACTCTCCTGGTAGTCGCAGTGTCGTACCGTACACCATTTCAGCCACACTGACACCTAGATCTTCTTTGACACAGGCTCTAATACCTAGTAAGACACTTGGTAGTACATGCACCCACTTGTCAGTAGCCTGGCATCTAATCGCTTGCTTTAGTTGCCGGTGGAATCGCTCGACAAGTCCGTTGGAAGCTGGGTTGTAGGCGGTGGTTCGGAGCTTTTCGGTCCCCAGGAACTTCATTAGCGCACCGCAGAGGTCGGATTCGAAGGCTCTACCCTGGTCGGTAGAGATGCATTCGGGGACTCCAAAACGGGATATCCAGCCTGAGAAGAATGTTTCGGCGATGGTCGCTGCAGTCTGGTCCACCATCGGGAAGGCTTCCGGCCAGCGGCTGAACCTGTCTACACAGGTCAGGACGTAGGAGAATCCACAGGAAGTCGGTAGAGGACCCACAACATCGACGTTGACGTGGCTGAATCTGCAACTAGGAAGAGGGTAATTACCAATGGCAGATTTTGTGTGGCGGTGGACCTTGTTCTTCTGGCACTCCAAGCAAGCTTTGCACCATTCAGCAATGTCTCTGCCCATCTCCTTCCAGATGAACCGCTCGAGCAGTAGTTTGGTGGACGCTTTCACTCCAGGATGGGCAAGGTTGTGTAGCGCTGAAAAAACTTGAAAGCGAAAGAGTTTAGGTACATAAGGACGGATAGTTCCAGTTGAAACATCACACAGCAATTTTACATCGGTTTGTGGGAAATCGAGGTGCTTTAACACAAGACCAGTATCACTATCTGAAACCTGCTTGATTTCCTCGTCAACCGACTGAGCTTTAGCCATGCCCTCGTAATCTATTTTGGATGGAACTTGTATTGAGCATATGCGTGACATTGCGTCAGCTACGCAGTTTTTATCACCTTCCAAATAGATGAAATTGGTCGTGAACTGACCCAAAAATTCCAAGTAACGCTGTTGGCGAGGGGAACAGTTTTCTGTAGCGTTTTTGAAAGCAAACGTGAGGGGCTTATGGTCCGTAAAAATTACAAAATTTCGACCTTCCAACATGTGCCGGAAATGCTTTACAGCACAGTATGCAGCAAGTAGCTCGCGATCGTATGTACTGTAATTTTTCTCTGCCGCATTTAGTTTCCTAGAGAAAAATGCTAATGGCTGAACCACATTAGAGCAACTTTGTTGCAAAACACCTCCTATAGCGATCTCCGAAGCATCTACCATCAAAGAATATACGGCATCCGCTTTAGGATGTGCCAAAAGTGTTGCTTGCGAGATCGATTCTTTACAAGCATCGAATGCCTTGGTTGTCTCTTCAGACCAAACGATTGGCGTTTTGTCGCGTTTTTTCTTACCTTTGGTCAGATCGTGCAATAACGCCTGTTTTTCGGCAGCTTGTGGAATGAATCGATGGTAGAAGTTTAATAAAGCTAAGAAACGTCTGAGCTCATCGACAGTTTTGGGCAGTGGGTATTTTAGCAATACCTCGACTTTCTCTTGCAAAGGAGAAATGCCTTCTGCTGATACTTGGTAGCCTAAAAAAGACAAAGTGTTAACAGCGAATAGACATTTGCTGACATTTAGGACTACTCCGTATTGGGAAAATCGTTCGAAAATTTGCTCCAAGTGAGCTTTGTGTTCATCCTCACTTTTTGAAGCGACAAGAACGTCGTCCAAGTAAGCGTAGCAACAGTCAAGTCCTCTTAAAACTGTGTCTATGAACCTTTGGAAGGTTTGAGCTGCATTTCTTAGTCCAAAACACATGTTTACGTATTCAAATAAACCAATTGGTGTAATTACGGCAGTTTTCTTAACGTCAGAAGGTTCCATAGGGATTTGATGATAGGCTTTAATCAAATCTAGTTTTGAAAAAATGGTTTTATCTTCCAGTTCTAAAGCAAAATCGTGGATATGCCTTATGGGATACCGATCTGGTTCGGTGATAGAGTTAAGTTTCCGAAAATCTCCACAAACTCTGTATTCACCGTTACTTTTGCGAACCATGTGTATGGGACTCGCCCATGAGCTGTCCGAGGGTCTGATGATGCCCTGTTCCAAAAGTGATTTAAATTCCTTTTTTAGTGCTGCTAATTTATCGGGAGACAAACGCCTACTTTTAGCAAACACTGGTGGACCTTTCGTGACTATGCAGTGTGTAACTGCATGTTTTTTGGGTGCTTGATTAATGCAAGGTTTAGTTATATCAGGAAACTTTTTAAGCAAATCTGCGTAAGGCAAGTTTTCCGCTATTGTGCTTAAACCTAAAGACGGTGTACCCGTAACTAATCCTAAAGTGCTTAAGGAAGTTACGTTATCGATCAAGCGTCGATTGCGAACGTCAATCAAAAGTCCAAAATGTTGTAGAAAGTCCGCTCCCAAAATAGGCGTTTGAACATCTGCAATAATAAAGTTCCATGAAAAATCTCGACGTAAATTTAAATTAAGGGTTAGTCGAACTGAACCATAAGTAGAAATTTGTGTGTTATTTACAGCAAAAAGACAAAAGTCGTCCTTTTTCATAATCCCTTTAACAAATCTTTTGGGATAGACCGACACACATGCGCCGCTATCGACTAGGAATTGCTTGCCAGAATGCTTGTCGTAAATAAAAAGACGACTCATTCGTTGGCTTTCATCCGTGGTCGCCGTCACCGATGAGCCTGGTCGTTTTCCGGCTCGTTTTGAGTTGCCCTGAAACTACATGGTTTATTGCAATTGAGGGCTCTATCTCCGTGACGATAGTGATACCAACACATCGCGTATCGGCGAGTAGTTGCCGGAGACCGTTGCCGCACACGAGAGTTTGACCTACGACGGGGACGTTCAGAGTCATGGCCGCGAAATCGATCTCTGGAAAGCCGTTCTACGCTTTCTTGCAGAGCCGAGATCTGTTTTTGCATTGCCGTCAGTATATCGGGTGGGTTACTTTGAACAGCAGCGACTGATGAATCAATACCGGAAACCTCGGTAACCTTATCAGCAATGGCTGCCAAAGCTTCCAAATCACCGACCCCTACCGATAGGATTTGCTGACAGTTTAACGATAAGCGTTGCATCCATAACTGCTTCAAAATGTCGTCACCCAGCTTATCAGCTGCAAGGTGTCGCATTTCCCTTAGTAACTGTGACGGTTTTTTGTCACCCAACTGCAGTTCTTGTAATAAACTCCTAAGTCTGGAAGTTTCACTTTGCGAAAAATGTCCAACTATACGCTTTTTTAACTGGTCATATTTACCGCTCGCGGGTGGATGTCTCACTAGATCACTAACATACGTTAGGATTTCAGTATCCAGGGCCGCTATAACCGAGTGAAACTTAGTATCCTCGGAAGTAATACCAGCAGTATAAAACTGTGATTCTAATTGCATGAACCACAAGTCAGGATTTGCCTTCCAAAACGGCGGAGCTCTAAAAGCCACACGTGAAAGTTCAAGTGGATGCTGAACAGGTTGAGAAATATTTGGGTTAGAACCGTTGGGATTACGAGAAACTCCGCTAGAATCCTTAAGATCTGGGGAGCTATCGCCAGCCTTAGCCATGATTAAACAACAAAATACCAACAATTGAAAAACTACGAAAAAAAATCACTGGTCTCGTGTCAAAACCACCCAATTAACCACTCACCGGAAATTGCCAAGTCCAGCACGTGCCAGGTTGCTTCTTGAGTACCGGAGCCAGACGCACTTGTCGACGTCTACAGGACACTATTGGCTTTACTGCTTGGGCTTGAAGGCAGTGAGCTTATGCTGGAACCAGTCATTGAAGTTGCATACGGTACAGCAAAATCCTTCTCGATGAAGTCCGAAGTTCGACGTATTTTCGACGACTGTCTTTCTGACGAAGTCCAACGTCCGGGTGTCACCACTGTAGATTAAACTGATGGGGTTATACTAATCAGTAGTCTACATAACTCTGGATCAGAAGGTTAATTTAGCTGAAGATGTTGAACTTGAAATAAGGCTAGTTACGAACAGGAACAAATGTATAATTTATTAAAAAGAAATAAATAAAAGAAAAATGTAAACTGTGCTTAGGGCACAGTGCTAAGCTTAGACTTTGGTAAGCACAAGACTGAGCGAGACTGCCGGTACATAAGCAGTACACGCTTATATAGAGAATCAAAAATCAGAATTAACATATTGCAAAAAGTTAGCGTACGAGATATGACATATCAGAATTAAAGATCAGAACTGTTCACTTTGGTAGAAATAGTTCGTTGTACAAGAACGTCGGAATTTGCTAGCACCACATTAGTATACAAAAATTACGTTAAATTATTTCGAAAACTTCACATCCCCCCCCCCCAAAAAAAATGAATCTTAAAATTTCTTAATCAATAACATAAAACTCCTTTAACGATCAAGATTTTAACCTCTTTATTTACACGCTATCAAAATGCAAGTCCCCGATAGCAGCGAGGACTAACGCGCAGTTCTACGTTGCGAGACATGCGGATACCGAGGATCTTGGGTTCGGTCCTTACTCCTTCTCTGGAAATTCGATATAAAACCTGACTAACAGAAAAAATAGTGGTGCCCTCTGGTTTTAAACTTTTGTAACCAGTTTACTACCAGTCTCTTTGTAAACATACAAGAAAATCCCTTGCAAATCTACTACAGTTTTCTTAGCATAACTTACTAAGCTTTAATTAGTAATATATACACATATTTCTTATGTAACATTACTAAAAAAACTTATGGAAGCTGAGTTTCCTAGATAATTCTTAGTAACCTTACAGATATTTTTTTAGAGTGTACCTGAGGGATTTGCAAATTGCGTGAAGTAAAATTTATTGTCAAAGCATTATATTTCTGTAATTCTTTTTAAAAAAATAATAATTTCATAATTTTTTAGCTTTATGCTTCTGAGGTAGATAGCGAAAAATGGCTAATCCATACAACAAATTATATAATTTAATCAAAATATTAAGTTTGTAAATTTTTTTTAAAAAAATATGTGTATTGTTAAAAACCTGATATTACAAATTTGCACCAAAATATGAAATTATTAATCACATGCCGTTTCTTCATAGATAAGAGTATTTTACAAAAATAAGCATATTAAAAATACATCGTTAAAAATTTATATTCTGCTATTTTCGAATAGATTTGGTGAGATAACGTCACAGCATATCTGTACGGGCTAATGGTTAAAGGCTAGTAATTTGGAACCACGGCCATGTGACACCAGAGCTGGTATCCAACGTATTTTTTAGTACATCGAAAATGGCGACAGGCCTTTGAATTGTACATATTTAACTTCCCTAAGTACACTCGGAGTATTTCTGCTGAATTTTAGTTCCATTTTTAGCTTAACCAATTAACGACGTTTGGCTCGAAAAAACTGCTTAAGTTTTTCTAAATAAACCAGATGTAAGAACAAAATAATGGCCGTTGATGGGTTAAGGAAAACCGTTTTTTTTGTTGGTGTTTTGGGGCAACAAAAATGTAGTCAATTACCTTTGTTTAAAAATGTGTGCTTTATACATTTCACATCAGTTGAAGTAGAAATTCTTCTCTAGTAAAGAAATCAAACAATTATGCTATTTTTTATATTAAATATTCAGTCTTTCAGTATGTTTTCTTCAGAGTGCAGAGGTTCAGAGTGCTTATACGAGCCTCCAAGTCAATAATCAGGGGTGGGGAGGGGAGGAGGATTTCTAAATAGGCTAAGTAGGCTGTAGCCTAGAATTTGTTGGAGCGACAAATTTCAAGACCAATTAATAAAGCGGTTCTCGGCATAAAAAATTATCATAAATATACTAATATTTTAAAGAAAGAAAACAAATAATTAACATTAATTCGTAAAAAGTAAACGTATATATAGCACTAATATTTCTTAGCAAACATGGTTGCTGCGAGGGCAATTGAACCTCCTCCACCCGGATCTCGAGGTTGAAAGAAAAATAGCAAAACTTTTTTAAAAAATTCGCCTTTTTCGCTATCGATTTAGTGTGTAAAGTTACATAGATGATTCTAATATAATATGTGTATCTATTTTAAACAGCACATACCACCCTATTTGCAGCTAACCAGCTACCTTTTCCCGAAGGGGGGAGAATGTTGTGACAGAGGCGACAAAACAATCGTAGCCTACAGGCGGCAAATCTTAAAATCCGGCCCTGTAAATAATACAGTGGTGGCCAAAAGTGTGGACACATTTTGAAATTTTCATATTTTTCAACTTTGTGTGATTACAGAATATATTAATTGTATACCAAATTAAACAATTGTAAATCAAATTAAAAGTAATTTAATCTTTATGAGGACCACTGTGTGCAGATCGCTGAAGCCGTCTATGAGACCTTTGGTCCCATATAATCTATATCCATGGACACACCATCATTATCATCAAAGTAAGAATTAAAAATAAATACAGTATTACAATATATGTTTTACGAATAAGTTATACAACTAATAGTATGATATGTCTTAGTTTTGCAAGTCATTAAACCACCAACTTGTATTGCAATTTCAGCAAAAGAGAATCCATTGAGTGTGCTTGCTTATTCAACTAAAATGAGCATAACTTTATTTGTAATAAAGATACTTTAATTCTGTTTTTATAGTGAAATTCTACATTAAATTACCTTCAACTTAATATTTAAATGTTTGTATTTAAGCGAAATTTAATAGATGCAAGAGCACTGGTAACAGTTGAAACACATGAAACCTTCAAAAAGTCTCCACACTTTTGGCCACCACTGTATAATTTCAATACAGCCACCATAATAATTGATACCTTGATGCTCCACAGCGAAGTTAACCCAGAAGCTCAACAGAAAATCAGTTAAGCTCACGCCGGGTCATTCACACAAAAGAGCGCGTCCCTCTTTCTAAAACAATTACCGCGGACGCTTCCCCTTTAAAAACCACACTTCATTCTTCTTTCACCAACAATATTAATGGGCCCCCATTTTCTGGCACCATAATATACGCTCTTTTAATTATTGGCCATACCCTTCAACACGCTTGCAGAAACAATTACTTAGCAGCATGGTTAGTAATGAGCACGGAAACAATGAGGTAACCTTTCTCGTTGAAACACGGCAAAAATGTGTATCAAGTTCACCGGGAATGATTAAAAAAGTAGCAGCAGCAGTGGGTATAAGGGGACTTGTGTTGGTGCATTCGTGATGCGTTCATTAGAATGGGTTCATGATAGCATCGGTTGTCACACAACGGAGGGGTAATCAGGTATTTTAACAAAGGAGTGATTCATCTTTTTTTGAGGTTCCGCGTTTATTATCTCGCGATATTTTTGTTTGAGACCCCAACGAACTTAACTTTTGCTGAATATCACTGTAAAAATTATCTCTAATTTCCATCACCATCACAGTGTGATGGTGAAAACTCTGCTATAGTTGGCATGTAAATTGCTGTACGCTGTACTAGAAATGTTCTATAAATATCAATTTGATGAAATACAATTTGATGTTTTTCAGTGAAGCATAAATTTCATCGGCACCTACTACTTTAGGTTAGGTTAGGTTTGAATTATCGTCGCACTGGAGCTACACGAGGGCTATTGGCGACGGGCGTCGTATTTTAGAACCTCAGTCAGGTGACGAGCCAACACCTGAATAGGCACCCAACGCAACCGTTAAGGGCGATATCGTACGCAGCGTTAGGACTTTGAAGGATATTTAACGTGCACTCCCTTACACGGGGTATTATTCGTCGGATATTTTTGGCTGCACGGGCCATTTATAGGTCGGCAGCTATTTTGGCGATGCCCGGACCCGAACCTGGGACCTTCCGCATGCTAAGCGAGTGCTTAACCGACTGGGCTCCCCAGCCCCCTACTACTTTAGAGGACTCCCTTGGGAATTTCAATCTTGAAAATCGTAATGTTATTCCAATGGAAAACATTCGCAAGTCAATTACCGCCCCAATTTTAATAAAAGGTTACTAGTTTCTTGTATCATTGTAAAGAACGAAAGGATTAGATTTTGTAAAATTAATTTGTTTTGTGAAAATCACATATTTAGTATTTTTTATAATTTTTTGAAGTCAGAACTTAATGCGTACTCCATTTTTTACTAACTTCAAAAAATTATAAAAAAAATACTAAATATGTGATTTTCACAAAACAAATCAGACGGAACGGTCGTTCCGCCCGCCAATCTCAAAATGACGCCAAGGGCTAAACGGCAGTTATGTATATATACAGAAAACCTTTCGCTATGTTAACAGCGAAATTGATTTTATTTTCTACCAGGCAAACTAAACTTCGTAGAACAATAAAAAAAATACAGTAAAGAGGTTTCGTAGATTACTTTCAATAAAAAAATTTTGGTTATTCTAGAGTCAAAAACAGCGGAGGAAAAAAATATGGAAATTTTCGAAAATGAAATCTTTCGAGCAGTTTTAGTCAAATTTTGACCTAATTTTTGAAGTGACCTACAGCCATTACAAGACCATTAATCAGGAAGCGGATTTTACTAAAAGATTCAGAATGCCCCAATTCATCCCCTTTTATAGGTTTGAAGTTTCAAAAATAACTTTTTCTATTTTTAATTAATTAAAATCTATATTAGCTTTGGCTGTATGAATGCGCGATAAACAAGATTTCCTGGCGGCCAAGTACCTCCGAAAACGAGCCAAGGTTTACTGTATTTACCCGCATAGGCCCGCATTAAGACCCGCATAGCAGCGCCGTTAACTATTAAGTTATTATTACAGCTTCTAAAATATATGATTAATATAATATCTGAATAGTCAGATTGAAAAAAAATTCTAATTAATAAACGAAATGCTTTTTTTAAACTTTTTGGCGTTTTTATTTAGAAAACTTATGAATAACTCGATCGATTGATCGAGAATTGTAAACAATCATATTTGCCTAATTGGTTGCCATATTCAGTTACCAATACCATTAAAAAAATAGTCTGTTGGTTTTTTTTTCATAAAAAGTAAGAAATATATATTTTTTCTAAAACTTACTGAGGAATATTTAATTATGTCAAAGTAATCTTTACTTATTTTTTATGAAAAGAAATGATTTTTTTTCTAAAATTTATTGAGGAATATTTTATTATGCCAAATAATATTTTATAATTAAAGTTACATTTTTTAACATGAGCTGCTACTAAATGTTTGTATTATAACACATAACAGTAACCTAAGAAACGTATTTGATTACTGTTTTTTCTTGAATTAGGCTGAATATTTTTTAGCCTACTTTTCTTTTTTTTTAATTCGAAGAATTAAAAAAAATGAAAAAGTAGGTATTGACATGCGGTTGATGTCCGTCCGTCCGTCTGTCCGTCCGTCCGTCCGTACCCCCCTTCCAAAATCAGTTTTACCAATCCTATCTTAAAAATTCTTTTTTTATTAGAAAGGTATAACCTCAGACACCCAACTTTCATACTTTTTGTCCGTCTGTCTGTAAGATCGGACGGACATCAATCTACTATTTGTCGACGAATTTCCCATTGAATTAGCATTGAAATTCAATTTCGAGTCATTTAAATCGCTGAATTTAACTACAAATGCTACGGACAAGTGACATACGTCAAAAAATTCAGCGTACCGAAATGAGAATATATTGAAAATTACAGAAAAGAATTCGAATTCTATGCACTGCAATTAATTAAAAAACTTCAAAATTTAATGCTCATTTAAAAAGCATGGGAAGCCATTTTTATTAGAATTAAATGACCATTGCCATAGCAACAATCACTCGAGAAACTTTAATTCTTTTAGACAATAAAATAAAATAAATTTATTTTTGCGACATCGATCAGTGTGAAATGACGTCAAACATATTTCACAACGAGAATTTTTGTAGTAATGAATTTTTTTCATTCTATTTAAAAGCGAGAAATATTACATATTTATTCTGTGAACTATAATTTTTTCAAACGATTTAAGTAATAATTATTTAATTTTTGAAATAAATAAATGAAACTTTCCGAATTTAGCGGGTAAATGATTAATATAGAATTAATGCTGTGCTTGGCGCCTTTTTACCTGTTTGCACAACTGTTGTTTGGAAGTGGGTCAAGTGACAGATTATGTTACAAACCTACTTGTTAATTTACAATTCCTATTTTAAGTGTATTTTGGTGTAGTTTTATGGTTTTTGTTCCACGAATATTTAAATATTTATTTTTAACTGCAAATAAATCATGACGATTAGTAATATTTATTCTATTGGCGATAGAAAATTAATGAAAATAATTGATTTGGCTTAAAGTTGAAATTATAGCTAGATGCTGTGTTTAGTGAAATTTATTCTAATGAATATAAATTTAATGTAGAAACGGTTGTTGATGTCACTTGCTGTTACGGACCTAATTTTTTCAAGATAGGAATTTTAGTATGTATTTAAGTAACAGGAAAGTAGGCTATTTTAGTTCTTTTGGAACTTCTTGTTAGTTTTATGAAAGAAAATTGAAAATAAATATGCCTACAAAAGCGAAAAAAAAACTAGGCATAAGAGACGGTTGAGGTACACAAAAAAATAAAAGCTGCGAAGTAATCTCGAAATGTGTCGAAATCAATGTATCGGGAATAAAACGCGTCATCTGTACCTCACCACAGTTTAACTGTATGCAGTATACCAGTCATTCCACGTCAAATCGACCAGCTCAAAATCTTCATGTCACAGAATTCAATCTTGATTTTTCTCCAAGTACTAAGAACAAATTTATGAGACACGTATTTTTTATTTTTACAAAATTCTAAGAATTAAGAAAGTTATGATTTTTTGAAACCGAAAAGTTAAGCGTAACTTTTTCTCATTTAGCATTGCGGTCTATGGGAAATTGAGTAATTTCGAACGAGTATAACTAAAAAGGGTAACCTGGGAACAACTAATAATTTTTTTTATAGATTACTATTACTAGTGGTAACATTTTGGTAAAGTGCGCTGTTGTTCCCAAAACTCTTTCAATTGAAATTTTTTTAAAAAAATTTAGAGGTGAATAACATTAGTTCCAATGGAGAAATGGGTATAATAGGTTTGTCTATGTGAAAGAATATGTGCAAGCGACTGGATTTTTTTAATGAAGTACTAATATTAAAATGTCTCATACGATAGCGAACATTTTTTAAACACATCGTGTTATTGAAAAATGTAAGCCTTTTCCTCCTGCCAAATTTTAATTTAAATTTATAATATTTTTTTATTTAATATAAATACTATTTGAAATTTCAAAGGTACAAGAGACTTACATTTTGCAATAATACAAAGTGTGTAAAAATATTTGCTATAGTATTTCAAATTTTAATATTATTACTTAGTTTTAAAAAAAATCCTTTCGCTTGCACATATTCTTCCATTATACACAAACCTATTACACCCAATTCTCCATTGGGAACTAATGTTATTCTAATCTGACTTTGAAAAAAATAATTTCAGTAGAAGGAGTTTTGGGAACAACAGCGCACTTTTCTATAATGTTACCATTAGTAATAGTATTCTATAAAAAAATTTATTAGTTGTTCCCAGGTTACCCTTTTTAGTTATACACGTTCGAAAATACTCAATTTCCCATAGACCGCAATGCTAAATGAGAAAAAGTTAGGCTTAACTTTTTGGTTTCAAAAAATCATAACTTTCTTAATTCTTAGAATTTTGGAAAGTACTTGGAGAAAAATCAAGATTGAATTCTGTGACATGAAGATTTTGAGCTGGTGGATTTGACGTGGAATGACTCATACAAATGTTCTACGGGGAAAAAGATAAATAGTTCTAATTTCCGAGTGCGAGTTATATAACTTTTATATAACTCTCTATAAACATTGAAATCACGTCGTCAATTTTGTAGTCATATTGTGTCTGTATCTTTTGTTATTTAAAAAAAACTACTGATATCCCCCAAAAAACTTCTTAAAAGTAAACAAACGCCAATCTTAAAAAAAAAAAAAACTATTTATTTTATTAAAAAACAAGTCATTATGAAAGTTGTGGCTAAAAAAGCCGTGATATAAAATGAATGCCAATCTCTTGTGTAAAACTTCCTGGTCATAATAAATAGTATAATTTAAGTATTCCTGCCATAAAAAAATTGCACTGTTTGAGGTTGGTGCCCATCTTAATCCCCCTAATAAAATAAATCAAGGCAAATGAACTTGAATTACTAAATCAGAATAATGAAGGATATACTTAAAAAAAAACTTTGACAAATGTATGATCTCAATACATTTATATAAAGGTATAGAGGGTGGTTAAGATGGGGGGCGCCAACCTCAAACAGTGTAATTTTTTTATGGCAGGAATACTTAAATTATACTATTTATTATGACCAGGAAGTTTTACACAAGAGATTGGCATTCATTTTATATCACGGCTTTTTTAGCCACAACTTTCATAATGACTTGTTTTTTAATAAAATAAATAGTTTTTTTTTTTTTTTTTAAGATTGGCGTTTGTTTACTTTTAAGAAGTTTTTTGGGGGATTAATTTTACAAAATCTACTCTTTTCGTTCTTTACAATGATACAAGAAACTAGTAACCTTTTATTAAAATTGTGGTGGTAATTGACTTGCGAATGTTTTCCATTGGAATAACATTACGATTTTCAAGATTGAAATTAACAAGGGAGTCCTCTTAAAGAGTACTCACAGTTGCTTCAAACTATTTCTAATTTTCTCTTATAGGTCAGCAGCTTATTTTGCAACCACTTTCTAAGACTTTTCTAAAGTTTACCCCACAGCCTGCCATAAGGCCGTATCACTTATCTGTAGTTAGATTTTTTTTATTGCAAAATGCTTTAAAAATATCTACTAAAAGAACGTTTTTCTTCTTTTAACCTGTTGCGACCTGGCGTCCTCATTTGGTGAATTTTTTTTTTAAATCTTTCCACAAACAATAAACATGTTAATTATTTTTACCTGGTCCGATGAAGGAGATCCAAATATCAGTTCTCAGCCTAAAAAGTTTTTAAAAAAGTTTGAATAATTTTTTTGAACGTATCGGATTGACCTAATATCGTATTGACCCTCATTCAATTTAATTTTTTATTGAAATAAATGACTGATACCTGTTATCATATATACTGAAAACTGATATTAGGATCTTCTTCATCGGACCAGGCATAGAGATCTTAATAAAAGTATTAGAGTGGAGATCACGTGACCTATCTATGCTAACGACGGGACGAGCCTGGGGGCCGCCATCTTGAGTCCGAGACCAACTTTTTTAAGTCGAAATTGCTTAGAAAAAATAAGTTAAATTCTAAAATATTAAAAAAATACCATAAAAATACTAGCTGCATTTTGGAATATTTTTAGTGACTTTAATAGAACTTTTAACGCTTTTCTAGTATTTTTATAATATTTATTTTGTAATTTTAGAATTAAATTTTATTTTTCACGTATTCTTCTTCTTAATGTGACGGCGATGGCTGCAAGTTACCAGTGTCGCCATCTCATAAAGAAAAAGAATGCTAGGCAAAAAGTAAAATTTAATTCTAAAATTACAAAATAAATATTATAAAAATACTAGAAAAGCGTTAAAAGTCCTTTTAAAGTCACTAAAAATATTCCAAAATGCAGCTAGTATTTTTATGGTATTTTTTTAATATTTTAGAATTTAATTTATTTTTTTCTAAGCGTTTTCCACTTAAAAAAGTTGGTCTTGGACTCAAGATGGCGGCCCCCAGGCTCGTCCCGTCGTTAGCATATATAGGTCACGTGATCTCCACTCTAATACTTTTATTAAGATCTCTATGGGACCAGGTCAATTTCGTAACTAATTAACATGTTAATTGTTTGTGGGAATATTTTAAAAAATGCCACCAAATGGGGACGTTGCAAGAGGTTAAAAGACACAGATTTTAGAAAAAAAAGTTAGACCAATCCCCAGATCTTGCATTCTATTCTGAGATGCCCAAAGCAAAACATGAAAAAAGTTTATCCGTGAAACCTAAGAAATCAACTTAATTTATTTACAAAACCGCTAAAAGCAGAAAATTCAGGGAAAACAGCCGAACTAAGCAATAAACATATTAAAACATCAATTAGTATTTAAAAGTGAAAGAAGGAGGAATTACACTATCATGTCTGTGGAATTTAAGTGAAAAAACTAATTTTCAATTCATGTGGAAATGTTTACTTCATTGATTTAAGCATAATTCTGGTAACAAAAAAGAGTTGTAGATATTTTCGTAGAAATGACAGGAAATATCCTTAACTAATTTTCGTAGAAAATGTCCTTTGTGAATGCTTAAAAAAATGGCTCTATAGATTTTCATAATAGATGTAGGTAACTACTAACAAACACGTGTCTACCAAGGATACTGATCATATATTAGATTTCGTGTAGATTAAAAGATATAATCTCTTGAAAAGAAAATAAATTCAATCTTATGGCTCCAGCAGATTACTCTCTTCGGCTTGTATCAAATCTGATGATCAGTCGCCAAGCACCTTGACATTCAAAATCAAAAACACAAGTGCAGCGTGCCGCCAAATAAAAGTTCGGATCAGACCGATTAAAATTCATCGATATCTATCTCTTACATTAATTATTTCCCATTCAGAGACATCCGACGTGTTAATGGATTTCCCACGAAACGAAATTAGAATATACTTTTTTATTTTTCAAAAGAAAAACTTCAATCGTTTCCTGTCGGTTTCCGATCTCGCACGCCATATTAAAAAACGCCAACGATTTTTATTTTTTTGGCGATGGAAATTCGACGCCTTTGGCGATGCCAATCGAGTGAAATAATGGAGGTTTTAAATTATATTCTTTTCGAATCGAATGCCATATCATTACGCCACATCTGAATGAAAGATTTCCATCTCTCTTAAAGTCCGTTCTTTTTCTTGATAAATATTTCCTCCAAGATGTAACAGAAGAGCGTAAAATAGATATGGTTCATCTGTGCCGAATATAGGCTTAAATGTTAGGGGGAAACCGAGATTTGGGAGTGGTTGCGCCATATTTAAATGTATTCTTGGTTTTCAGGATACATATATTGGACGAGTTTTTTTATTGGTGTTATCTTATAATCTATTTACCAAAGTTCTTTAAACTTCGATAAATTGCCGATTGAGGGCACTACAGTTTGGTTAGGTTTGAATTATCGTCGCACTAGAGCTACACGAGGGCTATTGGCGACGGGCGTCGTATTTTAAAACCACAGTCAGGTGACGAGCCAACACCTGAATAGGCACCCAACGCAACAGTTAAGGGCGACATCGTACGCAGCGTTAGGACTTCGAAGGATATTTAACGTGCACTCCCTTACACGGGATATTATTCGTCGGACATTTTTGGCTGCATGGGCCGTTTATAGGTCGGCAGCTATTTGGCGAGATGCCCGGACACGAACCTGGGAACTTCCGCATGCTAAGCGAGTGTTTAACCGACTGGGCTCCCCAGCCCCCTGCGGGTACTATACTAAGGTAGTCTAGTGGTGGCTAAGCCGGACATTTGACCGTAGCGGGAGATTTTTAAGTCAATAAAAAGCAAAATATTGACGCGTTAAATTAATGTACCGAATCTAAATTTCTTATTACAAAATAATTTTCTGTTTTGTCATTAAGATGCATTTAACATTAAGCAGGTATTAAAAGAATTATACATTAAGCAAGCATTAAAATCAAAAACCAACACTGGCGTTCTTTTTTAATTGTTAAGAGGAGAGATATTGTGTTAATAATTTTGATCTCAGTGGCTATAACTAAGTTGTGCACCTTTAAAAACCCATCAATGTTTGCATTTCACTTAAAACAATGTATTGCATTTCAACTGTTCAGGTTACGCTGACTTGCCAATGTGTTCTTAGTCTGCCAATTCAAGAGCTTTCCCAGGATCATAGAGATCAAACAGCCAAACCCGGGCGAGCAAATATATCTCTACCACTGCTACTACTTCAAGAGCTTAGTAGACGAACTATAGTGTCAAAAAAGTGAAAACGAGAAAATGAGCTCTCAGTTTTTAGTTTGAATTAAATTCTATTTTAACGTTACTTTCAAACGCTAAAAATATGCTTAAATTTAAGTTTCTGGAAAAGAGGAAACTGACACAAAAATCTCAATTTTTTCAAAAATGTGATGTTTTCCACTAGGCTCTTTACTTATCTAAGAACTAATGGTTTCCTTTTTTCGTAAGAATTGGTGAGAATATTTAAGAGTTCTGGAGTTTGTTTTGAACGTGTTACACACGTTCTCCCCATATGTGAGGTTAATTTTCTTTTTTGAGAACTTTTCAAAAGTAATGTAAAAAAAAAGTTCAAAGATAAAAAAAAAATATTCCAATAAATCCTTGACCAAACAGGGGTTGGGAGAAGCCCAGTCGGTTAGGCATTCGCCTAGCATGCGAAAGGTCCCAGGTTCGGATCCGGGCATCGTCAAAATAACTGCCTACCTATAAACGGTCCGTGCAGTCAAATAATACCCCGTATAAGGAAGTGCACGTTAAACATCCTTCAAAGTCCTAACGCCACGTACGATGTCCCCTTTAACGGTTACGTTGGGTGCCTGTTCAGGTGTCTTCTCGTCACTTGACTGTGGTTCTAAAATACCCGTCGCCAATAGCCCTCGTGTAGCTCTAGTATGACGATAATTCAAACCTAACCTAACCTTGACCAAACATGGCTCCTTGCACTCTGTTGCATTTGTCACAGGACCGACTGTCGCGCCACGCACTTCTGACACGGATACATAACGATGAACGATTACGATAATACCCGATCGATGTTCAATCAGAGTATCCTCATCGATATTCGCATAATCCTGACAAGAAAAGACGGATTTTAATAACTAGTCAAGGAGCCGAAAAAAAAGAAATACGGGCTAATTAATTACCTTTTAGATGCGAGACAGCAATTAATGACGGCTGAGAAATAATTACACTTTAATTACTGGGCAATTACTAGGGAGTTTAATGACGGTGATTAAGAGTCAAAATATTAGTTCACACGTTCGGAAGAGGCTAGGTTTGACGAGGCGAGACAAGAAAATATTGTTGTTTATTCATCGAGTGTTCTGATTTTGAACTTTTTAATAAGAAAATACACAAAAAACACACACGTTTAGTCTAATTTGTCACTCAGATATTGACAATTTTGCAAACATAGCTATATATCTTATGTCACACAGTAGTTTGATACTTAGTAAATTTTCCATTTTCGTAATGCTTTTGTCAAAGTTTATGTATATAGGCAAAGGGCATTTGGTATGAAATTTCACATTTTTGTTGTTTGAACAAAGTAATTCTTAAATTATTTCGGGTAATTTCAATAATAAAATTAAAGTATTATTGCTTAAATTTTTTAACAATTAAATGTACATTAAAAGGAAATGTATTTTAGCCCTTTCGGTCCCAAAAATTTACTACACTACAGAAACATCTAATATTCACAAAATAAACTTATTTTAGGTAAAAAATAAGATATCCACAAGAAAAAAATTCATTAAAATTTTTTATATGGTTTTTGAAATAATACCAAAATTTTTTAACTGTGGAAAAAAAACAAAATAAAAAAAAATTATATTACCTAAAAACACTTCGAGTTATATATTTTAAGGTATCTGACCATATTATTAAAAAAAATTAGCAATTATTTTAACCGAAATAGTTTAAATTGTGTTTTAAATATGTGGAACTGAAGTGAACTTTTCAAAAATCAAGTGGAACGCTTGTTAGCTATTTTCGAAATAAATAAAAAAAATAGTAGTTCTGACTTCTATTGAGATTAACGTAAAATATTTTCTAATCGGAACAAAATGTGAAGAATCGAATGATGTGTGTTTGGATGTCATAACGGGACATAAATATTTGGAAAAAAATATTGAAAGTATTGATTCCAAATGGCATCACTGGGACTGAAAGGGTTAACAGTACATTTCGCTAGAATTTTAAAACTTTCTTAGGCTATATCTTCGGCTTTTTTTTTCAAAACACTGCTACTTTCCTTCGGGTTTAAGACTTAATCAATCTGTGAATTTTTTAAAAGAAGTATGTTCATGAACGATGGTTCATGAAACAGTGCAATCATATTTATAAAGTAAGTAAGCAAAAAGTTTTTAAAGGTTTAAATGTAAAATGTTACATATTTTTTATTTAAAACATTTTTTCTATTAAAAACTAAATATAATGGACCTTATTCCATACATTGTTTTTTTTTCGTGTGAAAGCATGATTTCGTGTGAAAGCAAGTGTGTGAAAGCATGATTTTTTAAACTTTAGTTTACTTGGTTTCAAATCTTAAGGGGTTATAGCACAGCACGAACAGAAAAAAAAAGGCTGAAGCATACGAAGTAAAAGTTTTCTTTTTGGTGGCAAAGTATAGCAAGAAACTAAGGAATTGGTAATGAAAATTTTTTCTGTTAAGGATACAATTTTAAAACTAAATTTTATTATTTAAAAAGCGTAACTCAAAAAAGTAATTTAAAAACGCATTTTATCGCAACAACTTAAAAATCCTAAAATAGTTCCATTTTATCATGCTGTCAGTTAATTTAGTACTTTACAGACAAGGTAGACAGTGGAATATTGCATTTTGGATATTTGAAATGTTTCATGTAAAATGGTAGAAAATAACGTGCCACAATTAAAGGATTCCTGATAAATATTCTTTCACTTAAAACGAACTTTGGTCACGTTTTAATTTAACTATATAGTCATTAATCATATGATTGATAAAATGAATTCATTAATTGAAAGTAGATGGATAATTTTTCTTTTAATCTCATGACGATCATGAGAGATTGAAATTCATCTTTAATGGTTGTTTTCGTTGTTAAGGTTGATATGTTTTTAATATTTCGTGGGAATATTGTTGGTTCAAAACGCGCATTAATAAGGTTATGTTGGTAATTAGGCTCCTGACTCTTGCGGCATGAGTCATTGAGCTGGAATACCGTGCTTCATACGTTAAAAAATAGTCGATAAAAGTTTGATGTTTTCGGTGACGCATGCGGCAAAAAAATAGTGTGGCGGATGCGACTTTCTAATATTATTAATCAAGAATTAATAATTTGTTTAAATAATTTTACTGAGAAGTTTACGGAAGCAAAATACAAAATGAAATCGTCAATTTTTGTTCGTTTTCAACGAAATGGTGCTGCATAACAGCACGTAATGAACTGTTTGATACTGTGCGTAGCGGGCGAGGACAAACTTAGAATTTCAGACCTTTGCCAATATCTCTTAGCACCTTAACGATTGGATAATTGTTAAGAAAAAAAGTTTACAAAAGTGCTAATTATTTTGTCCCTGAAAATTATGTGCAAACAAATAAATATTTTTTCATATGTGTTTAGCTAGAAATTAAAAAGTTAGTTTACTTAATCTGTGTTTTAAATTACACATTCAAGTTTGTTTTGATCTAATTGGCGAAGTACTTACTCAACACTCCACACATTGGCGTTTTAATTAGTGGATGTTAGTTAGTTTTAATTTTATTTGCACCTCACACCTGTACCCTCCGACCAAGACATATCGCGGGAGCGTGAAATAGAGAGCGAAACCTTACCCTGTGATTTTTGCGCGAATAAGAAGAAATAAGTAAAACAAACGCTAGCTTTATGTGGAAATAAAATCTTCCCTATATCCTATCAAAAAGAATCTTTCAATTCTTTGCTAAAACGTTGAAATTGGTATACATTTATAAAAATATTTTTTTTTTAAAATCATACAAATGAAAGGTAAGAAAGAAACCATTCACACCATCTTAAAACTAAAGAGAAACAATCTACGACGACCACGTACAATGATCCATTTCAGCAGGCATCTCTATCTTTTAATTACCAAAAACAAAAAACTCCACGACCTAACTGATTTAAATTACTCAACGTTTCCCGAAGACGGAAGAAAAAATCCCTCATTGTTCGTATTTAATAAAATTGCCCATTAATTACACCCCGCCGTAAACACGCGCACATGCCTGAACGTATGCTTTTGTATGAACGCATTTGCGGAAATCGGTATTAGGTGTAATTACTATGGTGGTTAAAGTAAAATGGAGGTGCTTGGCGAGAAAGAGAGTGAAACAGTCAAAATTTCGCCAAATGGATGCGATACATAAAAATTTATAGTAGCGAGTTTCATAGAAAGTTTTAAGAAATATTTTACGAATAAAGGTTTTTGAATTATACTTTTTTTCTCAACAAAAGGAAAAATTAATTTTGCTTTTTTAAACATATATGTTATTTGAAAAAAAAAAAGGTTTTTAAAATGTGCAAGACAGAGAAAACATCCACATATTTTTGTCTATTTCGCGTACGGTACGATTGACGGGAGTCACGTAGGACGAAAGATCAATTTTCAAATCAATTCATGATTTTAAACTGATATAAAAAAAATCCATCTTATTTCAGAAAGGTACGAATACGTAATAAGGATTTATATGTAATACGGTGCAATTGTAGGCTGATATTTTTTGTTTAAAAATTACATAGTTTGTCATGAGATAATGATTTGCGAACATAAGAATTGTTTAAAAAGAATTTTAAAATCCCTCCTAGCTCCCAGTCTTCAAAACGGCTTCTCTTTGAGAAGGTTCTAAAACTGAGAAAGACGTTCTTGTTGAATTTGTAGGATCTTAAGTACCGACGACGGCGACGTTATCTTTTACGCCGTAGCTCTGAGTAATCTTGGGTGCTTGCAAAGTACATACCTATACATTAACCGCGGTCCTAAATTACGAAACCAAAGTGGCCGTGTTAGAGTTCCCCATCGAGACTACAAATAGCCATTTGGTAAAGTTCAGAACAAAATTTCAATTAGTCGCGTGGCCGGGATAGCTGGTAGGTAAGGTCTTGGACTGGCATCCCTAAGGTTGCGAGCTCGAGCCCCGCTGAATTCTTAAGTCCCCCGTGTACGCTAATGGTGACTGGTGCACGTTAAATCCGTCGTGGTCACAAAGTCCTCCAAGTTCCCATACCAAACCAAAAACTCTGGGGGTGACAAGTCAATTCTAGGGATCCTCTAGTTGTCCTATATGTCTCTAAAAGTTGAATGGATCCACTTGTGTGTGTGTGTGTTGTGTCTGCCTTACTTGACGAAGTATATAAGCGGGTCTCTGACCAAGCACACAAACATGAAAATATGTGTCTACCAACAAACCAAATTCCAATCATTCGCCAAGTGGTTTGCTTGGGTGCATATCGGACGCGATTATGGGTTCACTTGAGAAACCTGTTTTTGCATTGTTTTACTCCCGACCACATCTCCATCCACTTTAACTTCCATGCTTATCACTAAGTTACATCAGGTGCACAAATAAACACCAAGTTAATAGCCGAACGTGAGGAACTGAGATTGGCGTTATTTCGAATAGAACGCCAAAAATTGTTTGGTTGGTTGATTGCTTGATTAAAAGAAAGTATCTTATTTAAGATGGTTATGGGATAAATGACAAATACTCGAATTTTTTTTTATGTCAATAGTGAAGTAGCCCAGTTGGTAAGGCGTTGGCCTTCAGTTCTTGGTATGATGTCGAATGTAGTGCTGTCTAGCGGAAGATATTGCAACAATCCGTATCCACCAAAAAATTACCTCAAGGTGAAGAACAAGCTATTCCACGATATTTGTTATAATCTAGATGGATGGTAGGAACGCAGTAGTAATTCAGCGTCATATAGCGTGGATTTTGTTTGAGGTTGCGTGTGCGGCGGACCCTTGCAGAAGTATTTGACACTGACATCTTGAACTGAATCTGCAGTTCAAAAAACAACGAAAAATATTCAATGAAGAAAGGGCTGATGCACGAAAAATCTGCCATGGTCCAATGTTCCAGACAGCCGCTGTTGCCTTGAATTTGTTCTTTCTAGTGAGATGTCGGCACCGGTCACTTGCCTTTATAAATACGCATCATTATCTCTGTATAACGTAAACTAAAATTAAACTCAAACAAGAGAGAACGTGTGATACAATTAATTCAGTTTTATATCCAGTCTCCTAAACTAGGGCGTATTTCATTTGGGAAAGTATCACAATAATCGTGACGTTATTTTTTTTTTCAAAAATTACGTTTTTAAGTTTTCTGTGTTAGACAATTGTTGCTAAATATGACGTTGAATAATGACGAACTAACCGTGACTCAATGTCAATGAAAAGCGGTTGTGAATGGTTAATAAGTGGTTAAATGCAAACGTTCGATTATTGAAGGGTAGTTAAAGCGGTTGTAGTTTGACGTTCCATTAATTAATTCGTTTTTGACTATGACGAGGCCAGACAAAATTATAGGCATTATAAATTTTTGAGTAATTATAATCAATCAAAGTTATTTTGACATTTAATAGAACCAAATTTACTTGTTAACTATCAAATTAATGCCCTTTTTTGCACGGACAAAAAACTTAACTTTATTCAAGTAACTATTAACCCTTTTAAGAAGAAGAAGAAAACTTTTTTATTTAACAGAAATATATTGGTTGTCAAGGGGCCCCCGGGCCCTTCCAGACAACACATAAAATTAACAATAAAAATCCATTGAAGAAAATTAACAATATTTCAAATTACACCCAAACAAAAGGGGAACAAAACATGAACAAAAACACAAAACAAAAACTAACAAAACTAACAAAATCTGGCAGATGATCGGACACACGAGATACACAAACATATTACAGAACGGTAAAATACATAACTTCACTATTGTTTACAAAAAATAATAATAAAATAACAATATATGTGTAAAAATTTAGTTGTCACTTATTTTTTTTTAATTATATCACAGATTAGAAAAGAATGTCTACATCAGTATTTAAGATGTGATGCTTAACTTCTTTTTTAAAAGCATTTTTATGAGTTAAACTTACTATTTGTTCAGGCAGAGAGTTAAAAAATTTGGGTACTAAATACATAAAACTTTTACGGAAAATTTCTTTATTTGCTTTAGGTATATTGTAAAAAGTTGTGTTTCTTAAATTGTAATATACAGGGTCTTTAAGGGTGCAGAATGATCTGTTTTTATATAAATATAGAAGACTATTGTATACATATAATTGTCTTATAGTTAAAATCGGGTTGTCAAAATTTTCTGGTTCACTGTTTAATATTCGAATCAATCTGGATTGAGTATTTATTAACGGTTTAATATTACTTAGGTAGTCTCCGCCCCATGAGGTTATGCCGTATTGTATTATTGATTGTATAAAAGCGAAGTATAACTGTTTTAAAAATGTTTTACTGAGATTATTTTTTAAGTAGTAAAAAGCATAAATACCAAAACGTAGCTTATCATTTACCTTTATCTACTATAAGTTAAAGATTACGTTATTTTTTCACTTAATCCAAGATAAGATTATTGTCTTGTATCAATTGATGCAATTTATTTCAAATTCCATTCCTGTTATTTCTTCGATCGATGCTCCAAATGGTGTTATGCTCATAGGTTACATTGTTCACCAACCGAGACGCTAGGAATAATTTTTTAGTGCTGTATTTCTGTTGCCCTTCAAGATCTGAAACATGGCCTCTTTTTGATTTCTAACGCGAAAACATCCAGTTTAAGTTCCAATTACAATGCAAAGAAAAAATTCAGTTCCCTCCTTGGCTACCTATTTAGTGAAAGCATGAAGATAGCCACAAAAGACTGATTCAGGGATATCCCCTGAAAAACGATCTAGCTAATAGCGATCTAGCTGTCCCGGGTCAACTGCTGTAACCATACATCAAGGTTCATTTTATAGTATTTTCCAGCGTTTCGCATTTAACAATATCAAAAAATAGATGACAGGCCCTTTTTGAGCAATAGTACGGTGCAATTAGACCCGAACCCGGACATCCAAAGTAAAAGTTTCATTCCAGGTGCAAATTGTTCTATACAGCCTACATATTGTTTGGTAAAAAGTCTCACCAATTTGAGCGTCGGGTTTGGGGGGGAGGGGGGGTTAAAGTTCAAAAATTGGTAGTTTTTTCAGTTTTTCTTGAATTTTTCGAAAAATATGCAGTTTAGAGAAAAAAGTTCAATTACAATAATATTCTACATTAAATTACAAACAAAATGACTATTTACATTATTGTTGTAAAGTGAACGGTTCAAGAGTTACAACGGGTTAAAAATAGCATTTTGGCGAACTTTTTCAGATTTTTAGCAAAAATATTAAATTTTCAATGTGAAATCTTTTGGATTGTGTTTTGTAAAAGAAAATATGTACTTTAGTGACCGATCGTATGCTAGTGATAAGCCCTTGAAGAAAGGGCAACCTCACCACCTTCTCAAGGGCTGCAGTGGGGGGGGGGGGGGGGGGTAGAGCAATCAACTTGAACAGTGAATGTATAGGCTGTTTTGCAGTAGAATTCTAGTAAAACTGGCAGCGAAAGCAATCTAGATCTTCAATATCCTTGGCTCCAAACATTGCAAGAAAGCAACGTTTTCCAGCGCAGTGGGGTCAGCTTTGGTGTCTTTGAAGACTAGAAATTTTGTACGAAGAGCGTTGTTGACTCACACGTTCCTATAAGACGTAATTCCCCCCCTTATAAATAGCTAGTACAGTGTCACATCCCGTGAAGTCGTATATCGGTAAGAGTACACCTTTCAGGTTACAGTACAATAGACCTCTGCTAGGCTTACTGAGCCCCCCTACATCTTACATGTCCCCAATGCATTTCTGAAAATTTGAAATAATATATTATTTCCTGTTCATTTTGCTTTTCTTTGGTACTATCAATTTTAATTTGTTCTCTGAGGGATGCGTGCACATTCAATAAAACTAGTAAGTCAGTGTCGTCGTAGTTTGTATGTGCACTGTAAAGAGATAAATAAGGCTCATTTTGTAAGAGTTAGCTAGAAATTCACTTTGATTGATATTTGACAAAAATGACAAATGACAGTGATTGCGCCCTCCAGAAGGGAAGGGCGTAGGCTATATAGCCCATTACCCCGCTCGCCAGAAGAGACAGTCAGAAGAAACACACAAAGAAGGACGCCACAAACACATAGACAAATAACAACATTTATTGACTAAGACAAACATCCATGCCTTTACCGGGATTCGAACCCGAACCCAGCAGCTCCACCGGCTTGATTGATATTTACACGGATTAAGTTCTACTTTCACATCCATGTTCGTAGATGAAAGTGATATGCGTAAATGTTCATCTTGTGTGTTTCCTTGGTGGTATCCATCAAAAATAACAGCTGCTGGCCTATGACGAGAAGTTTAAGTTATGTAGTTTGTGTAATACTCGCAAATCTGTTTGAAGGTAGCTGGACCACACGATGAAGGAGATGACCACCATCAATGGTGTCGGACATTTTCTTTGAATTTGGGATTATTGAGGTTTCATTTGAATCAGGAAACAAAATAGTCATATTGAAGATTTGCTTTCGTTTCCTCATCAAGTTAGATTCTTCGAAGAGGGATGGAGGATAAGCATATCCTAGCTCACAGTTAAAAATTTCTTTAAGTCTCTCATTACTTCTTACTTTCACACCATCCGGTGTGAAAGTAAGAAGTAATGGTACTTTCACACCATCCGGTGTGAAAGAGTGTTAGGGTTCACACATTACAGTGTTGTAAATTGTTATAGACTTGGTTATCGAGGGACTTAATAGATAACTTTATTTTTAAGTGTATGTCATTGAATGTTTTGCTCTCAATCTTTCTCGACGCTAATGTTCCAATTTCAAATGCTTTATCACAGTTGATGTTTTCGTCGCATGACATTTCCCCCCATGCAGCCTCTCCAACCACATTTACATTCTTCTCAGTGTCTTTCTTTCCAACCAAGTTCCACTTAATCAAAACAAATTGAGTATTCGGTAATGTATATGACAGTGGTTTTTTCCAAGGAAGCCATGTTTGTTGCCACTATTTGGAATTGCAAGACGCATTTGGGACTTTGTAAGTTTGCAAGTCAAACAGGCCTCCTTTTTCCACAGCATGAGTTGAAACTTTTTTTCTAGGTACATTGTCCTCTACCTGAAGAGCGGTTGTAGAAGAGTTATGCAAGCAATTCCACCCATAACATGAAACATACTATGGTCATCCAAAGTGTGAACGTAATGTAGTCTGCATAACCAAAAAAAAGCTGCCAGTTTTACTAGAAGGCTACTGCAAAACAGCCTATACATTCACCGATCAAGTTGATTGCTCTACCCCCCCCCCCCCAACTGCAGTCCTTGAGAAGGTGGTGAGGTTGCCCTTTCTTCAAGGGGTTATCACTAGCATACCATCGGTCACTAAAGTACATATTTTTCACAAAACACAATCCATAAGTTTTCACATTGAAAATTTCATATTTTTGCCAAAAATCTGAAAAAGTTCGCCAAAATGCTACTTTTAACCCGTTGTAACTCTTGAACCGTTCGCTTTACAACAATAATGTAAATAGTCATTTTGTTTGTAATTTAATGTAGAATATTTTTGTAATTTTTTCTCTAAATTGCATATTTTTCGAAATATTCAAGAAAAACTGAAAAAACTACCAATTTTTGAACTTTAACCCCCCCTCCCCCCCAAACCCGACGCTCAAAATGTTGAGACTTTTTACCAAACAATATGTAGGCTGTATAGAACAATTTGGACCTGGAATGAAACTTTTACTTTGGATGTCCGGGTTAGGCCTTTTTTTGGACTAATTGCACCGTACTACAAGTACTTAGTTGGTAGACATACACTCTTGAAACAAACGAGCGATTTTAACGCAGTCTGAGTTAATTAATTTTCACACCTCCAGTCTTGAAAATGCACTTCCCCGAAAGGAGTGGATCCTTTGTGTGTTAGGCCTTCGACAGGGTCACTCCAAAAGATTGATTTTCACTCAGCCTGAGTTAATATTCACTCCTTTCCAGTGTCAAAAATGCACTTCTCATACTGGAGTGGATTTCACTCTTTTGTTTTAAGAGTGTATATTTAGGTCTGTGTGCTTTGTCAGAGGCCCGCTTATAAACCTTCAAGTAAGACAGACACAACACTCACATAAGTGGATTAATCAAATTTTTAGAGACAGAGAGGCCAATTAGAGGATCCCCAGAATTGACTTGTTACCCCCAGAGGTATTGATTTAGTATGGGAACTTGGAGGACTTTGGGACCATGACGGATTTAACGTGCACGGAAGGCAGCGGGGCTCGAACTCGCAATCTTAGAGATGCCAGTCCAAGACCTTAGCGACAGGGCTATCCTATCAATACCTCCTAGAATAGAAGGCCGAAGAACTAAGCAACAAAACGTCACACTAGTAGACCAATTTCGATTTGTTGACCAATAACATCGTATCTTAAGATGACGCCGCCTCTTGATTCATCTTGTCTTAAAAATTTATTCAAATACAAGATCTAGTCACGAATGATCATTGGTCAAAACCACAGAATCGGTCCACTAATTTGACGTCAAGCATTTAGTTCACCGGCCTTCTAATCTAGGTGGTATTGATCCTATTGAGTTAGTAGTTGGTTGGTGGACATATATTCAGAGAGTCCAGCCAACTTGCCCACGGGGGTCCAACATAAAAGTTCTCACGACCGAACAACCCTGAATGGCACGGAAAAGTAACAGTAAAAAACACATCGTGCTTTTCTTTTCAATGTTCCAAATCTAATAATAAAGACATAATAGTTAAAAGAAAATCTGAATAATTAATCGTGACTCTCAAATCGAGTTCGTTCATGAGAGCTTAAAGATTAGTTAAATTGAATTGTTCGGTATCACTGACTACTGGTTAAAGATAGTTGAGTTTGACGGATATATTCAATGCTTCATTTAAATTTCGTCAAAGGAGGCCATTGATACATTTCCAACTTTTATTATATCATTGTAATGAAGCATTGAATATTTTAATTGAATTCTGAGTTATAGACAGGGCTTCTATAAGTAGACTTGAAGTTATAGTAGTAGTTTCTTGATGAAGTTAGGCTTTTTCTTTGTCGTCCGATTGTTTTGTCACGATCCATTGCACTTTTGAGATTTAAAGACACGAAATACTTTTTTTGGATTTGTTTGTGAGTTCAATAGTCTTGGAGCAATGATGTTATGACAATACCTGGAATTGACATGACTTAAAATTAAACATCCATGTGAGAAAGGTATTAGTACACAGTGAAGTTTGAATGTATGTAAGAAAGAGACTGTCACAAAGAACAACGTGAAAATCATAATGAAGTTCAGCTGCCCAAAAAAGTTCCAACTCCTAGTAAAACAATTTGTTATTTATAATAGATATCTAGTTTTTGTTATTCAGTTCGTTAATATTATTCCCGATCATTAATTTTTGGTTAACTTCGAAAATAAGTATAGAAATTTTTTTTAAAAAAAAAGTGTTTTCTTATAAATATACTTTGTTCGCCCGTCTCAAACTCTCATCGAGTTCACATCTTCACAAGTTCTACAAAAATAAATTTCATGCTAAATCTTTTCATATTACATTTACAGAAACATGACACGGTTCATTCCAATTTTCAAAACTATTAAAACAGTCCAGTAAAAATACTATTAAAGATAATGATAATATAACACTAACTTTTTATCACGTCTATCAGAAAAAAAAAAGATCGCACGATTCATTGTTCACACGAACTGCAATATGAACACATAACGCAATTATTTAATAGGTATCTAGAAAACCGATTCAAAACTAAGGATGTGTAACAATACAGGACTTTCAGATGTTACTCAATAAATCAATACACATTTAAAGCTAATTTATTACTCTGAAGACATTTCAATAACTTCAAAATTTAAAAAGTTCTGCGGCATCACTTTATTTGCTCTATAGTAGTCTTTAATAGCTCTTTTAGTTCGAACTGTAGTGTAGTTTCAGGCAGACAAACTGGTAGATGTACTAATGCTCAAAAAACCACGTTTTTAAAATCAGCCTTCTAAACGTCCAAAAAAAACAAAATCTCAGTTTCGCATTTTCAACCACTGAAATAATTGAAAGTACTAGAAAATTAAATAAATATTCCTTCAGTAAATTTATCTCTTTAACCCGGCAGCACTCGCCTGGGGTCTAATGGACCCCAGATAGATTAAATACGCTTCTAGATCTGAAACTCTAATTGGATTATCATTATAAGGATTTTCTATATTAAAATAGACTTAGACACTAACTCCCCCAATTGTGTCTAAGAGAACTAATGTAATGGTTCAAGGCTGCCTTTTTCTAGCCTCCTTTAGGAGCTTTAGCACAGTCAATTGCGCCTCGTAATTAAGAACCCTGGTCAAGAGACAAGTTTCTTTTTTTCTAAAAAGAATGGAATCATAAAACGAAACTCGTTTCTTGACCAAGGTTTTAAATTACGAGGCACAGCCAATTATGGCTAATTACGGCCAACACATCCAATTACGCCAATTTAGAACCCTGGTCAAGTGACGAGTTTGTTTTTCATGATTCTATTATTTTCCGCCCTTCTTGATTAGTAAGTGTCTCAAAGTTTTTTTGCGTTTGGATTATTCATTCAAGCTACAGACCACTCCGAATACCGAGCGTTATTTTATAACCACCCTATACATTTCGAAGAAACAGTAGAGCTGCAATCGGAAAGTTCAATTATGCCAATCACAAATCAATCATTAATAGTGTATTAGTTCCGTTCGACACTTTGGGGGCGCTAGGCATCAGATTGAGTTCTCGGTTTAGAAGATTCTTAGTCTATGGCAAGTTAGCGCGAGTGCTGCCGGGTTAATTTAATCAAATTATACATTTACTTTTCGCAAACATTTATTTATATTTTACAAAATATTTCATTTATTGGCATTTGTGTTACAGCGAATAATTCAGCAAAAAAAAAAATGCAATCAAAGTCAAAAACAACCTTATGATGAATTACTCTCCCTAATTATTCTTTACTTTAAGAAAATTTTCAGGCAACTAAAGAGGGATTAAAATCATACACGAATCATAATTATAGAAAAAAAACATCTACATTTTATGTACTCAACCCTTATTTTTTATTTAAAAAGTCTTTTTTTTCTAGTTAAACAAATTCCCCCTTCATTTCTTTCAGCATTTTTTTCATACCCTTAAACGTCATTATTGTACTTAAAAAAACATAAAAAGCCACAACTTCAAAAAAACATTCAACATAAAAACACACAGAAAAGATAATTTTTTATTCTGCTTTTTCAAATGTCGTTGCATTTCTCCTGTATTTTATGCTTACCTGAAATGACAACGTTAAAACGCGCAAAAGTATAAATGTAGGAGAAAAAAAACAAAGAACATTGTGTTGATTCCACATGTTATTTGTTGTGTACGTAGACCGAATAGTTTTTTGGGTATGAAGGTTGCTTTTTCAGGGGATGTGAGCGGCTTAGTGGTTGAGAGGTACTTGTCCTCTCATAAGCCCAAGATCGCGGGTTGAGCCCCGGCTGAGAAGTCAGATTTTCTAAATGGAAAAATATTGGGCACGCATATCCTATGATTATGTGGCATGTAAAAGATCCCTGGAGGGACCATTGGGTTCTCTCGGAAAAATTAAATCTCGGCACACTTTAACATCTACAGAGAGCTCAGTATTCTGGGCGTCAAAATTGATAGCGAAAGTCACCTACATGGTGTCGCAAAAAATTTCTCTCAGTTCTTGGGAATATGCCGAGTCTGCAAAGGCTTGACCGCCCATGTTGCAGCCCCATTAGAGAGAAAAAAATATTTCAGGGGGTATTCTGATTTCACATACGTAAAATTTCCAAATATATTTTTCTTTATTGATTTGCACATTAAGAATTGCATTTCAAAAAGAAAGCTTTTTATTTCAGAAATTTTTTTTGGTCTGATTCATTTATTGCTTAAAAAAGGGACTTTCAAGCACTCTTAGAAATAATATAAATGAAAATTTTCGGTTCTGCCTTCGGAAAAAAAAGAATTTGGAAAAGTGCTAACTAATTTTCTTTTCTTGTCGAAGTCCGCTGATGCCTCGTGTGGTGTAACAAAACTGATAGTCATTCCGTCTGACCTTGTCGGGTGTATTTATTTTCTGAAAAATTAAACCTTAATTTATAGTAGTATGCAGTCCTAGTAGTATTACCAACATTTGTTATTAACTATTGTGAATAATATCGATAGGATATGAAACTATATGATGGTAAACGGAAGGGTTCATTGGGCACACACAAGTTGGAGTCTTCAATTTCCTCAAAAGAAATAGCAGAAATTCGAAACGACAGTTTTCCGTATATAGAACACACAACTACAACAGGTGAAGCGATCGCCTGGGGATTTTCGGAGGGAAAATTAAACAGACTCGCTCTGAAAATCCCCGTGGACTCCGGAACCCCGAGAAAGGAACGCGGACTCATCAAGAAATTAAAACGGCGAAGAAATAAATTATTCACGTCGCAACCCCCCGAGAAAAAGAACTTCCCAACAAAAAGGACTTCTGCATGCGTTAAGACAGGCGAAAATCCCCAGCGGACCTGGTATTTTTCCCCGTTCCGACTTCTTTCAATGGCGGTGGGGATAATGCAGAAAATTAAATATGCATACGCGTTGCCAACGCAGTTTTAGTAATTTCGTTTGCATTTGCGATTGATAATTGAATCTGTTTGCTTTTGTTCTGTAATGGAATTAAAACGTATAAAGTTTTGATTGGATTCAAGAAATAAAGTCGGGAGGGGATTCTGCGTTGTAAGATTGGAATCGTTGGCGAATTCGAAAATTAATACTTCCATCTAACGCAAGAAAGCGCTTGGTAAACAGTAACGAACGAGTTTCTATTTTAAAAGAGTCATTCCAAGTTATTTTCATTTTCTTGACATTTATATTTATAAATAAACGATTGATTTAATTTCAATTATTTGTATGTCTATTTAATTCAAAATTAAGCTTTTTTTGCCATTTCAACCTTAAATTTTATTCCTTTTGACATAAATTATGTCCTTTTATCGATTTTTAAACGTAGGAGATGGTCAAATGCTTGGTCGTAAAAATTAAAAATGTAATTTGAAAGTCTAATTTGTTGCGGCATATAATCTAACTAATTATTTATGAACAAATTATATCTTACTTTATTTATAAAACAATTTTGTGCTATATTTGCTTATTGAACCCGGTCAATGCCATGCTCCTTATCAAAGGGTTGGATATAAATGAAACAGGTAAAAAAAAATCTGCAACATTTCTCCAATAATATTTCCAATCAAACGTATACTATTGAAACAAGAGGAGAAGTGCATTTTCGACATTGGAAAGGAGTGAAAATTAACTCATAAATCGCTCGTAATCGCCCCAAATCGCTCCTAATCGCCTTAAAATCGCTCGTTTGTTGTTAAGGTTTAGCAAAACAAAACAGTGAAATCCACTCGTATAAGGGAAATGCATTTTCGGCACCGAAATGAGTGAAATTAACTCAGAATGAGTTAAAATCGCTCGTTTGTTTTAAGAGTGTACATATGACTATTACATAGGGATTGCTTGCAATCCCATGCACATACTTGGATTTTTTTTTATTTCAATAAAATTCTTCTAAACTACGAAAGAAACTCGATTCGTAAAACAAGAATAATATTTTTTTATACTAATATTATTTATCGTTAAACAGTTTCATTTGGCAAGCAAATTATGCTGGGACAAAAAAATAACTTCACTTTGAAAAATTCTATTGTTACTGTGCTGACTTTCTATTTTTTTTTAAAATAAGAGTAGAACCTTTGATGGAAATAATAACACATTTTATTTTCTTATAGCATAAAAATGAATAATCCTAAAACTCAATGGATTTAGAAGTTTTGATATAGTCGTAACAAAACTTTACTTGAAAAAAGTGCAACAAACCTTTAAGAAAAAGCCTTTGTACTTTAAAAATAATTTAATTCCCAAGCCTAAAAATGCGGCCAGCGAAAATACAATTAAATTGTTTATGTAACTTTTATAAAGTATCCTCTTACCTCATATGAAATTAATAATTTTTAACATACAAAAAAGAAGCATCAAAAACCAGAAACACAATTTTGCCTAAAAAGAGAAGATACTTCAATTCTCAAACGCTAACTCGTTTTTATGTAATTTGATATCTGATATCCGAGATATTATACATGACAAAAGATAACTACCCTAAAGAAGTTCCTAATTATAAAACACCCAAAAAACATTGTAACTTTCATTAATTCTCCTAAAATTGTAAAGAATAGCGGTTCGAATACAAGTTAGCGCAAAAAGAACTGGGAACTTAATAAAAAATGAAATGCGCGGCAACTAAAAATTCGTTTCGAAACCCTTGGGACATTGGAAATATTAGAAGGTTTTAAATGTTTGGCTTTTGCGGTATTTTTTTTCTTTTTATTTGTGGCTTTTCTAAATGCTACTTTTAAGTCTGGAGAGTAAATGAAAGCTTAGTTGGTAAAAAAAATGGCGGATAAAAGCGGGATATTTATTATTCTTATATTATGTTCTCTTCTGCTCAATCTCTTGTGATTCCGAGATTATTCTGAAGTTTACGTTCATTTAAAAATAAGATTTTAACTAGTTCACCTTTGGGTATATATTTGAGCAGCTTTTAAAATTTCGTTTCTGAATCAAGAACAACAACAAGAACAGTAATAAAGAACAATCTTCATCTAAAACTCCAGCGGCTTTCCATTCCCGGAGGTAATTATTTCAGAATTCCTGGTATTAAAAAATGGCGTCGCCTTTATAAAGAACGCTGGAATACATTATTTTGATAAGGATTTAGACGACAGCAAAACGAATTTCCTGTGGGACTGTTGCCATTATTTCTTTCTAAATTTGTATGCATATTAACAATCGTCAGGGAAGAACGTTTTTTGATCCGTTCTTTCACTAAATGATTGTTAAAAAACTGATTAGCAAATAACGGCTGAGTTGGAATTTTTGAATCCAGTCTTCTTAAAAAAATACTGTATTTGTTTTCTGTTGAATATTTGGCATCTAGGGGCATGTTCGTTTTGGGAATTCGGCTTTTGGATGCTGTAGTTCATTTCGGACCTTTTATACATTGTAATTTAACAACAAAGGAATACTGTCTTTTCGCTGTAAATTATATATTTTTTGTTTAAATATAATAAAAGTATTATTTTTTCAACAAGAATAGATACATTGTCTGTTTGAAATATAAAAATAATGAATAATGCTGTAAATTAGTTGCCTATTGTCAGGCTTGTTATTTGTCGACATTAATCACATTTTTAAAAACAGTGTATTTTATTATTTTTAAAGAATATCAACAAATATTTCAGAAGCGTTTTTTGCACTATATTAAATTACTTTTAAAAATATTTCAATCAAACTAATGTGAGATAAAACTGCACTGCTTAAAACAATATAAGGGGAGCACTTTGCGTACTTTTTTCAACCCTTTCAGTTACAGCATTTTAGTTTTATTCTAAAAATCTAAAATTTGTGAAATAGATTCATTATGCATCCATAATGAAATGGCAAAAACAGAGAAAAAAAATCATATTTTAAACCGAAATTTAAGAGGGGGGAAATTGGAATCATAACTTTTAAATAATTTATAACAACGTTTTTTCAAAACTTTATTTGTTTAAAAAAAAGCCAAAATAAATTTTTAAGCTTCTAAGAATGCAAGCAGGAAGGAATTTATGGTCAATTTATTTCATAAAATTCCTTCTTATTTCTTACCTCTATGGAATTTATGGTCAATTTATTTCATAAAGTATTTTGGGAGTGGATTTTATTTTACCATTTTTCATATTTTCATTTAATTAAAACAAACATTATTTAATTCTTCAAAAGGCATGATTCTTATCTAACGATAAATAAGTTCGAGCTCAACTTACTGGGAGAAAAAATCGCAAGCTGATGACTCCAAATGGAATCATTGGGAATGAAAGGTTTAAACCATGCGTTTCCTTAATCGCTTTGATCAGTGTATTTTGCTTCAAGAAGGTAACTAAAAAAGAAGTTTAGATAATGTAATTGGCTTGCTGCAGTTGAAGCGAAGACACTACGGCCAACGAAGGAGTGTCATACTTGGCAATGTAGCACAAGTTTTTGAGAAATAAAGCTGACGTTAAAAAAAAATCTTAACAGGCTTAATTTAATGAATAATTGTTCCTGGTATTATCATTATCTATTTAAAATCGAAAAAGTTATCATAATAAATATATTTATTCCCTTTATGGTATTTGGCGACAATTTTGTCACTGAATGGTTTGACACAATCAAAAATCATGTTTATTTTTTAACACGACAGAATAGGCTTTCTTTTTCTCTACATAAATTTCTTTTCAATGATAGAAATAAAACCAATGGTTTTCGTTCAAAGGTTAATAAGGGGGACCAGCACCCCAAGATTTTCAAAAATGGCATTTCAATGTTTTTCGTTTGGTTTGGTTTGAATTATCGTCGCACTAGAGCTACACGAGGGCTATTGGCGACGGGCGCCGTATTTTAGAACCACAGTCAGGTGACGAGCCACACCTGAATAGGCACCTAACGCAACCGTTAAGGGCGACATCGTACGCAGCGTTAGGACTTTGAAGGATATTTAACGTGCACTCCCCTTACACGGGGTATTATTCGTCGGAATTTTTGGCTGCACTGGCCGTTTATAGGTCGGCAGCTATTTTGGCGATGCCCGGACCCGAACCTGGGACCTTCCGCATGCTAAACGAGTGCTTAACCGACTGGGCTCCCCAGCCCCCATTTCAATGTTTTTAATGTTTCTTAGCCCTGCAATGCATGAATTTTTTTGTCATCCCGAAAAAAATATATATTTGTATCTTTACTACTCATACATTATAGGAAAATTACTAAATGTTTTTTAACGGCTTTGGAATTTAAATAATTTCAATTTTTAAAATTTTTGCCATTTGTCGAAAACCAACTACAAAATTCCAATTTTGATAAGAATTACTAGAGAAAACTACTAAATATATTTTAAAATAACCCTCTTGAACTATAATTAATTTTTCAAAGCAACTTATTTGTATTTAGTACTAATAGTATAATACTTTGAATACTGCCAAAGCCGTAATTTCATCAACAATTATAATAACTTCCCTCTTTAATTTTGAATACACTTTTACCACTGTCATCTACGAGGGTTATTAGTATCTAAAACTTCAAAAGGAAATGTAATAGATGAAAAAACACAGATTTGTCGAAAAGGAGCTCTACTTTAATAGAATAAAGTGAATTATGTTACTTGTTGCCATATGGCAGCAGTTTGCATTAGATTTTTAAAATACGAAATCTTAGCTTTTCAACGATATCCTGGATTAGAAGTTTCGAGTACTGAAAGCATTTTTAACATTTTTTCGTAAATACGTTGTTCAGGTAAATTCCAGTCTTATTGTTTACTTTAACGCTTACATCTCAAAACTTACTTTTTAATGTTCATGTACCTTTTTCTCGAAATCTACTGTATAAGTATCAGCCTGAAATTTTGCACACGTATTTAACCCGGCAGCACTCGCGCTAACTTAGCATAGACTAAGAACCTTCTAGATCGGGAACTCAATCAGATGCCTAGCGCCTCCAAAGTGTCGAACGGAACTAATACACTATTAATGATTGATTTGTGATTGGCATAATTAAACTTACCGATTGCAGCTCTGTTTCTTCGAAATGTACTATAATACGTCAGATTTGAATGGATAATTAAAATTTTCGATCTTAGCGCTAACGTCGCTTACTAAACTGTCGCTAACTAAGCTGTCTACACGACAGCTAGTCTTAAAAGTACGAGGAACTGTTCCTGGCCTTTTCCGATCGGTAACTCATCAACTGGCACTAATCATTGAATTGAAAGCCAATAGCCAGATTTGTTTCAGTGATTAAATTTTCGACTATGAAATCATCATTTAATTTTCATAATTCATTTTTTTGGTTGTTTTTGTTTGAAAAAACTACAAAAAAATAAAACATAGATTGGTTGCAATTTTTCTATAGCTAGATAGCTAAACCGCAACTGTGCTAAAGCTCCGAAAGGAGGCTAGAAAAAGGAGGCCATAAACCATTACAATAGTTCTCTTAGACACAATTGGGGGAGTTAGTGTCTGTATCAATTTCAATATAGAAAATACTTATAATGGTAATCTGATCAGAGTTTCAGATCTTGGAGTGTATTTAATCTATTTGGGGTCCATTAGACCCCAGGCGAGTGCTGCCGGGTTAAGAAGTTGGTTTCTAAAAAACGCTGGAAGGAATTAACTATAAATATTATTTTTTTTCCTTTTTTTATTATTGATGATTTTAAAGTAAAAAAATATGCAGTTTCACTAAAAAAACTATAACTTAAAAACCAAGCAAAAATTTAGAAAATCCCTCCAGTAAAGTATAGTTAAACATCCATTTACCAACCGGTAAAAATTTCATAAAAAATATCCAATAGATTCTGAGGAAATGGTACATAAAAAAGGTCATTTTAACATGGGCTTCAATGGGGGTTTTCGGTCCCCTTAACTAGGTTAGAGTAATTATTGAAAAGGACGCAAATTTGACTTCATATGTTTTGCCATTTTTATGAGTATTAATATTCGTTTTATGAAACTGTTATAGTATTTAAAGAATCAACGCATTTAAGGGGTCATA
Organism: Hylyphantes graminicola; assembly: GCA_023701765.1. Taxonomy (NCBI): domain Eukaryota; kingdom Metazoa; phylum Arthropoda; class Arachnida; order Araneae; family Linyphiidae; genus Hylyphantes; species Hylyphantes graminicola. The sequence goes on from CM043118.1 coordinate 14,137,700, forward strand.
GGAGTCTTAAAAATGTGCAAAGAAGGTACCACAAAGCATAGTTTGATCTTTCATGTAATTTCTTAACTACTCAATATATAAGTATAATTTTTTTTATATGTAATTCTACAAGATTTATTTATTATGAAACAAATTTTAAAATTTATGAAACTTTAGCCAAAACTAAAATAAATGATATTAAACATAAAGCTCTTTGAACACATTGTGATTAGGCTTGCGCGGCAAATTTTGAGGTCAAAATTAAAAAAAATGACCAAGAAAATGACTTTATATTGTACAAATATGTACAAACTAGGACTTATACCTAAATTCTCAGCTCAATTTTAATTAAAAATTATTTTTAAATTTTTTTAAATTTAAATTAAAAAAATTTATTAATTTTTTTAGAAAAAAGTTCTTAAAATAAACAATAAATAGCAAAACCTTTGCCATCGTGCACGTGTTTGGGACTATCGATTCCACAGATTAAACAATCACATATATTACAGTGTACTCAGAACAAATACAGACAAACACACAACACAAATATCCATAAAATACAATTATGCAAATTTAAAGAAAATAAATAAAACGTTTTAAAAAAATCTTTTGACGAACATACGTCCGTTTAAAATTACGTGTGGTAATAACACGGTGTTCTTTTATATCTGTTTCTACTTTCTATAAGTTCAAGGGAAATAATTATTAACACTTTAAAAAAAATTACCACACTATTCTGATACTTATGTCATTTTTTTAAGTGAGATGTTCCCGATTTTTTTTAATTATCTTGTCACCTTCTTCTCGCATGGAAACTGAACTTGTTGTAAAATAACGCCGACAGGGATCCAGTGAAATGTCCACCTACTTCATATGGTGACAGCCTGAAGAGTTACTCAATTTTAACGATTATTTTACCTGATAAAGTTACTATTTTATAAAGTTAATCAAAATACAAAAAAAAAAAATCAACTATTAATTAGGATATTTAAAACACATTGAGTTTGGTCTTTAATTTGTAAAAGTTTAGCTGACGGATTTAATCAAGGATTTTCTCGTTCGATTCAATTTGCATCAAAAATTCAATGTATTGTCGACATTGCTTTAAAATGTTACTTTATCTATGGAATTGTAAATTAATATGCGTTTTTAATAGTTGTTAATAAGCTTTTGAAAAAAACTCAAATATGTGAAAAAAAAAATTAAAATTAAAATTAAAATCAAAATTCAAAAAATTTTATAAATTTTTTTAGAAAAAAGTTCTTAAAATAGTTTCTTATTAAAATTGAGCTGATAATTTAGGTATAAGTCTTTGTTTGTACATATTTGTACAATATAAAGTCATTTTCTTGGTCATATCTTCAATTTTGACCTCACAATTTGCCGCGCAAGCCTAATCACAATGTGTTCAAATAGCTTAATGTTTAATATCATTTATTTTAGTTTTGGCTAAAGTTTCATAAATTTTAAAATTTGTTTCATATTAAATAAATCTTGTAGAATTACATATAAAAAAATTATACTTGTATATTGAGTAGTTAAAAAATTACATGAAAGATCAAACTATGCTTTGTAGTTCCTTCTTTGCACATTTTTAAGACTCCTTAGACCCCTTAAATGTTCTCAAACATATGAGGTCATATTTGCGTCCATTTCAATTTTAAATAATTATCTAACCTTGTTAAAAATCTTTGAACGAAAGCAATTGAGGTTCAGTTCTATCATTAAAAGGAAATTAATATAGATGCAAAGTAACCCTTTTCTGCAAGGTAAAAAAAAACATGATTTTCAGTTGTCTGTCAAACCATTTAGTGACAAAATTTTCGTCAAATGCTTTAACGCTTTAGCTACGAAGGATTTTTGTTTCTTCGTAATATGTGACAATAATATCATTATTGGATCCTTAGTCGGACAGCCGGCGTGGGCCGTTTTAGTAGTGAAAGGGTTAAAGGGAATAAATATATTTTTAATAATAAGACTTCTTTATTTTAAATAGATAATGATAATATCATGAACAATTATTCTTTTAATTAAGCAAGATAAAATTATTTTTAAATGTCAGCTTTTGCAAAAACTTGCGCTACATTACCAAGTATGACACTTTTTCGTTGGCCGTCGCATGGTTTAATTTTACTCTCCTTTTCCACGAGATTTGAATAGAGTTTAAACTTATACTCTTATCCCAGTTATATGGTTGATGTCTTGAATTTGGCAGTTTGAATAAAAATATGAAATTACTCACCAACACTAGATGTCTCGAAATGTTCCGTGGGTGATCCCGGTTGAGAAAGCTTTGTATCCGAAAAGGTTAGGGTATCCTGAGAGCTTTCGTCATCAAATGCGACAGATTGCAGATCCTCTCCTGAAACGAAATAAATTTTCATTTTCATTAATCGGTACAAATAATATTTGTACAAACATCTGAAATTAACATTTTTTGTCATGTTTATGACGATGCCGAAAAGTGTAGTGTAGTGTAATCGCTTCTGGCTGCCTATTTCCAGCCTCCATTAGAAGCTTCAACACAGCCAATAACGCCACGTAATTGAGCACCCTATTCAAGTGACGAGGTCGACACCTGTGCGGGCACCCAACGGAACTTCGAGCGACATCTTACGCTGACGCCGTCGGGAATTTGGACTCCACAGATTTAACGAGCACGTCTGCCAAAATGTGAATGATAAGTTAAATGAAACCATGTGTTTTGATAACCACGCATCTCTCAAATTGGCACTCATCGCCGGGTATTCAAAAATGTGGTTTGGTGTAAGCTGCGCATATACGCAGCTTACACCAAACCACCGGACCCCACATGCCACCCTATATTGTCTCCGTGTTGGTCCATGGTGCTGTTGACAGGTTCATTAGCTATCCTACTATAGGACTCTTTGAGCCGTATACAGTATTGCTAAACTGTTTGCAGAAAAAAGCAAAAGGAAAAGCTAACAAATAAACTGCCCAACATTTGTGTCATAACTAGTAAAACAGCAATTGTGGCATAACTACAATAAATTCCATGCTCTTTAGAGCTTGATACCTCGTATACCACGTATACCTCTCTGCTTATGCAGATTGGAGTTCCCTACACCTCGTTATTTGAAACCTCTATTTAGACACGATATTGACACCTGAGCTTTCACCCAGTGCAATGTTATAGTTAACTTTTACTCAGAATCGTTACATTGCACCACGGACAAATTTACTGTGAACAAGATCAACAACTTCTTCTGAGAAGGCCCACTCAAAAAATTGCGTAGATATGCTTCTCTGGGTTTCTTCATCATGTAATTTGGCTGTGTTAAAGCACCATCGTGGCTAGAAATAGACAGCTGGAATACACACAACAAAACCCATCCGTCATCATTTTATCCACCATATAAAAGGATCTATCACGTATGTGGGCAGTTCTACCATAATTTTTAATTTCAGGTATTAAAAACTTGTAAAATTTATTTTTTCAAAATCACTTTAAATGTTTACCAAAAGGTTTATAAGGGTTCTAGAATTACGAAAAAAAGTTCAGCAAAGCTCATTTGTAAAAAACAAAAAATTATAATAAGGGACGGCAGTTTTTTAAAAACACCGATTCTAACGAAACCGGTCTAAACTGGCCTTACGAAACTAACTGTTCTTCAAAGAAACCGAAATAGCAAAAAACCGGTTAGTCTTAAAACTGGTTTCGGTTTTCCATCCCTAGATCTTTACGACGGTAAGGATCGGAAGGTCAGGAACGGAAGGAAAGGACATTCACGCTGTTTTCCGGTCTTTCTTGTGTTGAAACTAACTCCAGTTTAATAAAAATGGATTTTTTTACTTCTTGTACTCCACTTAAACATATTTATAGAAAAAAAATTTCAATTATCAAGCAAAAATTAACCTTAAACCTGGGAGACTGTAAGGAAAGCAATAAAGCCTCGCAGCCAATTTCAGTGAGTTTTTTAAATTTTGGGCTTATTGGTGAATTTTAGCAAAAATATGTGGCTACTAACTGAAATGTCAGTTTTCTGCAATACAGTTTGCATGTTTGAAGAATCACTGTAGCTCAATCCAGTCCCTCTCTTCGCCACTTTAGGAATGAGGTCAGTGAATGTACTAAAACCCAGGGACAAAGTTAGGAGACCAGAAAAACGCATTATAAATGTTAAAAGCCGAAATTCAATGGAAGGAAATCGTTAAACTACAGTATTAGTTCAATTTAAAATCCAAATGAATGTAATTTTTAGCTAAAAAAGTATTAGATTGAGCCCTAAACTTAAAATTTGACATTCGGGACACACGATGGTAAGGACTTTCTGCATTGTTTTGTGTTCTAAAATTTTTTTGGAGTTTCTTTGCTTTAAAATTACGTTTTGCAATTATAAAAGGACCAGTCTTTTAGTATAATAATGGTAAAAAATGTTAATTTTTTAAAAAGTTATGCCCAAGGGACATAAAATTAAAAGAAGATGTGTTTTGAATCTTGATGTTTTAGCGTGTTTACATTTTAAAAAAGTAATGGTTTTGTAATAAAGTAAATTAAATAAAAACTATGTTGTTTGAAATATCTTTTTTTTGAAATTAAAATTGTAAAGATTTGTTAATAATTTTGTTTTATAAAAAATGCGCGCTCAATACTCGGTCAAAAATTTGACTTATCTCTCTATAAAAATTCAAATTTAATAAAATATCTTTAAAAAGAAATATAAAAATTTTGCTTCTTTTATTTAGAAAAAAGCAAGTAGATTTGCCTCACATCTATCTAATTCCAACCTCAATCCTTTTTTATATCCATTTGTTGTTCGTATAAAATATACAAAAGGTTTATTTTAATTCAGTAAGTCAGAACTCAGTGTATTTTCATTAATGCAAAATTACAGAGGAAGAAATGTACGTCAAAAAAAAAAATTCTTAATGAAAAATAAAAATTCAAAATTTACAATTCCAGTTAATCACTACATTTAATAAAAAAAAAAAAAATATAAAAGCAAAAAACTTTATTAGAATTAAATTACTAGGGACATTGCGTCAATCGCTAAGTTTAATTCTTTTAGAAATGCAAAAATTATTATCATTCATCATTCATTTGTCAAATATCCTTGGACAAAAAATTATCTTGATATGGAATAAAGAACATAAAACATCAATTAATGGCAACCTTCCTAAATAAACGCATACAAAAGACATGCACATATGTATTACTTTTATTAGTTTCGTTCTAACAAACTTAATTAACTCAAAATGTTGACTCGATCTCATTTATTAGTATATTTTCTATTTGCGACATCGCTGAAAAGAATGCGCGATAAAAAAATAATTAAGAGTTGGGGTATTTTAAACCAATACTTTCATTAATATATTTTAAAAAAAAATTAAATTTAAAATTTAATTATAAAATGTATGTTTTTAATATTGTTTTATGTTTTTTACATTATTTTGTATTTTAATGTTTATGGAGTATTTTTTTTGTTCAAAAAATCTATTACTTTCATATTTTAATATATAAAATCTTTTATTAAATAATATAAGAAACATAATGTATGTAAAAAATATGTCCTATACTTATTTTTATAATTTTATAAAGAGAATAATCCTTTAGAAACAAAAAAAATACACATATTTACTTGATACAATATAATGTTAAAAAGAAAATTATTCATATATTAAAGTCAAAAAATTTAAAATTTAAAACGTAATTGAATGAAAAAATAAACAGGCCTAGAAAAAAAACCACTAAAGGGATTCTAACATATGAAAAAAATGTGCTTTTAATGTTTCTTTTAAGTTATTTTAAAAAATTTAGACTAATAGCACATATGTTGTATTTACACTAACACTGAGATTTATGTAAATATTTGTTAACTCATATTGGTAAGTTCTTAAATAATTCTAAACAAAAATTTTAACAAGTTAAGTTTTGCAATAATAATATTTTCTATCCTTGAAATATGTTATGATGTAATAGAAATTATCACGAAAATTGAGAAATTTTTGTTGAAATTTTTCACAAAAAAATCTGTGATCAAGTAATTTTATAAGTTTTGTACTATCTAAATTTTAAATGTGAAAAAATGGTATGTTGATAGAAAAGATTTTTTTAATAATTTATTATTATTGTTTTTAATTTTTTATAAATTTATTTAAATAATTAAATTATAACAAATAAATGTTTAATATTAAAAAAAATTAAAAATTAAATTAATTTGAATTTCTCTTTAAATATTAAATTAATAAGAAACAAAATAAAATATTAACTATGAAAACGTTAACACATAAGAATTAATTCTTTAAATTTTTTATTTCAAATAAAAATAATAAATTTAAATTTTTTTTCTAAACTAACTATTATGAAACCACACACAATTTTTTTTATTTTTATAAAAATATTAATATAACAAAAGCGTTTATTTATAGTTAATGTTTTTATTCTATAATTTTTTTTTTGTTTCTTTTATATATTATTTTTTTTTTTTTGTAGTCAGTTTTTTTTTTATATTAATAATAAATTTTTTTAATTTGTTTTTTTTTCTGAGATAATATATTTGTTGTCTAGTAATAAAATATGGATCTTACTAGTAATAGATTTTAGTTTTATATATTTTTGTTAATTTTTATTATCAAACAGAAGATGATAAGTTATTAAATTTTTTTTAATTTTAGTGATTTTTAGATTTAGTTTGTTTTACTATTAATTTTGAAGATTTATTTTTTGTGTTTTTTATATTGTGTAAAGTGATTTTTTTAACAGTTTATTAATATTTATTTTATTGAAATATGTAATTTTTGTTAATTCTTTTGTTTTTGTATCAATAAATTTTTTTCATTTTTTTTCTGTATGGTTTTTTTTATTTACAAGAACTTTATATTTTTAAAATATAGTGTATGTAAAATATATCGGATCATAGTCCGAAACTTACTCGCCGACAATACAATTAAATAACATCTATCTTAAAAAAAAAAATTCTTTTTTTTAGTATTAAGTTTTAGAATGTTTTAACATCTAAAATAACAAAACTGTATGTATTCACTACTTATACTTAAAATTTTATAAACATAAACCATTGTAGTTGTTTGTATATGGTAGGAAAAGTTCCAGCAACACACCCCATACATTGTTCATTTTTTCAGGAATTTAGATGTTTTCAATTAGTTCTTTTTGATTTGTACTTGTTGTTAGTGCCACCACCTGCAAAAATTATACGAAGCCCCATGAATAGAACAATAAAACGGTCCAAACTATGATAATATTGAATTGTTTTTTTGATTTAAATGTGTTTATTTAAAAATATGATAAATGAACATTTATTTGTTTTTTTTGTTTTCTGATTATTTTATTATGTTTTGAGTTTGTGTGCTGGATAGTTTATTTTAAATAAAGATAAATATTTTGTTAAGTTTTGTTGAATTTATTATATTTTGTTAAAAAAAAAATTTGAAAGATTAGAAATTATGGTTTAAAAGGTATAAAATTTTTATTATTGGTGATTTGAAGTATTTATTTTTTTTTTTGAAATTAAAAAAGATATTAGTTGAATGGATATTTGTGTTATTTTATTTAATGTTGGGTTTTTAATAATCTTTTTTGTGGTATTTATTTACTATTATTCTTGAACATATTTATTGATTCGTCTTTGAACAGTATTTTATTTTTACAATCGCCTTATTCATTTAATAATTATCAAAGAGCTCATAATAATTTGAAACAAATAAAAATATATTGGTTCTAATTGTTCATAAACCAATAAAAATTGAGGTTTGTCAAGAAATTTTTGTTCAGGGGATTATCCGAGCATTTAAACACAAGGGCAAGCATTTTTCAACAAAATAATCATAATGACCATAAAACGTGATCAAATTCTCTGAGTCACTAAAATATGGTTTAGTACATTCACAAAAAAAAAAGCTCACCTGTCAGTTGGCAATCAGTTAATACAGCCACACAGCATTGGATTCTGAGGTCAATCAAGTCATTGTCACCTGACAAAACCCTATTCCAGCAGGGTGTAAAAGGAAAAAAAACACCCTATCTGTCCACTTCTGAACTTGGACCATTTGTGCTCTACAGCGTATTCTAGTTGCAAGTCAAAATTTATTTGCACCTTGGCTATATCAGAACCAAAAATGGTCCCGGTCAAAAAGGCATTAGATAGTTTTTGCTTTGGTGCCCCATCTGAAACGGTTTAACCCTGATGACAAAGAACACACGGATGACAGGCTGTGATCTCTTCTTCTGTATTTAAACGATAAGCTATTAGCCTTTTACACCGCGCAAATAGCAGTGCTGTTCCAAATGCCGAGGTGCAGGTTGATATGAATGTGAATTTGGTTCAATAGGTGATGAAGGGTGGGTGATACCAGTGCGCAGGGAATGAGGCGAATAGTTATAATTTAAGTGCTATATAGGTCTGAATATCAATAATAGTGCATTCCACCATTTTACACGTATGAATTGAAAATTTTTCAGGTGGTAAATTGACATACCGCTTTTGTAAGAATATAATACATCACATAAACATACAACAATTCCCGCATTTCAACGCCAAAACATATTACAAATGTTTATCCTTTTAACTCTTTCAGTCCCGAAATTTACTTCACTACAAAAACATCTGATATTCACAAATAAACTTATTTTGTGAATAACGAGTAATAAATAAATATAAGAGAAATAAGAGTTAAAAAATACCGAAAAATAAGAAGAAAACATATAAGACAGTAGACATAAAGAAACCATACCATAAGCAAAAAAATTATATATATATATATATATATATATATATATATATATATATATATATATATATATAATATATATATTATAATATATATATATATAATATATATATATATTATATATATATATATATATATATATATATATATATATATATATTATATATATATATATATATATATATATATATATATATTATATATAGTTATATATATAAATAGTTTAAATTGTGTTTTAAATATATGTCAAACTGAATGAACTTTTCAAAAATCAGGTGAAACGCTTGTTAGCTATTTTCTAAATAAAAAAATAGTAGTTCTGACTTCTATTGAGAATAGTGTAAAATACTGTCTAATAGAACAAAGTCTGAAGAATCGAATGATGTGTGTTTGGATGTCATAACGGGACATAAACATTTTGGAAAAAAATATTGAAAGTGATGATTCCAAATGGCATCACTGGGACTGAAAGGATTAAACATACCTCCATTGAAAGCTTCTAAAATAGTCAACATTTTTGCTATTTTTTTATTTAAAGACTTTTATTTACTTTAGCATTTCTTAATTTTAAAACAAAACTTTTGCACTATACATGACCATTTAAAAGAAATCAAACGCCTGTAGTCAACCAAACATACAAAATTCTTACCACAGAACCAGTTTGATACATTTCCATGTTACTAAACGTACAGACTGTACACTAAATTGGTGATTCAAAAAAAAAAAAAATAATAATAATTTGTGTTACAAAAGTTTTCAAAATTTATCAACTAAGTTTTTATCTTTAAAGTTAAGAAAATGACATAAGTAACAAATAACGGATGCATCACTATTTTAGTACAAAATTTTTTTAAGACAAATTAATGTTCTTTTTTAGATGTTTTAATATTGTGAGGGGAGAAGTCTCAAAACTAGGAAATCCCATGTACTTTGGTTAAAAACTGATGTTTGTCAACGCTTAGATTATTTTTATTAAGGGGTCATAGGAGTCTTATAAATGTTCAAAGAAGGTACTACAAAGCATAGATTGATCTTTCATGTAATTTTTTAACTACTCAATATATAAGTATTATTTTTTATGTAATTCTACAAGATTTATTTACTATAAAACAAATTTTAAAATTTATGAAACTTTAGCCAAAACTAAAATAAGTGATATTAAACATAAAGCTATTTGAACACATTGGGATTAGGCTTGCGCGGCAAATTTTGTGGTCAGATTTGAAAAAATGACGTAGAAAATGACTTTATATTGTACAAATATGTACAGCTGCGGAAATAAAAAAAAAGTACCACTAGTGATTATTTCAGTCATTAGTCACACTATAGAATCGGACCCTTTTGAGATTGCGAACAATTAACTTTCTCAGTTAATTGCATGCACAAAATTTGCATGAGGGGCCGTCTTCATATTAAAAAAGTTACGAACTTTGAAATTTCTAATAGCAACACTTAATTTTAATTACTTAGAAATATTAAGCACTCTCGAAAAATATTAAATCTAAGTTTTTGTTACATTTGAATGAATAATACATGAGTTATTCAATCGAATTACTTGCGGATCTTTTGGGGACCATCTCTAAATGACAAGCAAGCATGCATGCAAGGCCGTCTTTATTTATCAATTACACATGTAATCTTATACACAGTCCCCTAAAGGGTAATTAAAAAATATTTTGGGATTTACTCAGCAAATTATGATAAAATTTTTTTAAAATTGGGATTTCGCTTAAACTTCCTGTCTTGAATTTATTTCTGTAAAAATATCAAGGGGTTTCTATTCATATTTTTTTAAAAAAATTAATATAATAATTATTAAAAAATGTAAAAATTGTTTTAAATACACCAATATTGAATGCATTTTGTTTTGGTTATTATAATTTCTCTTCAGTAAAAAAATCGTTTCATTATCTTAATTATTTATAGATTGGGATAGTATTTTTATGTGCGAACCTAAACTTTGCACGTCTCTAACTCCCCTAATAATGCTTAAAAACTAACAAAGTTTGGCATTTCGTATTAACATAGGTCATAGATTTGAAATATGGACTCAAAAAAGTTGTGTTACTATTGGAAATTTTAAAGTTAGTAACATTTTTAATATGAAGATGACCCCCTATGCAAAATTTTTGTCATGCAATTAACTCAGAATGTTAATTGCTTACAATTTCAAAAAGGTTCGATTCTATAGGGCGACTAACAGCAGAAATAATCACTAGTGGTACTTTTTTTATTTCCGCAGCTGTACAAACTAGGACTTATACCTAAATTCCCAGCTCAATTTTAATTAGAAATTATTTTAAGAAGTTTTTTTTTAAAAAAATAATAATTTTTTTTTAATTTTGATTTAAAATTTTTTTAAAAATAATTTCCAATTAAAATTGAGATGAGATTTTAGGTATAAGTCGTTGTTTGTACATATTTGTACAATATAAAGTCATTTTCTTGGTCATTTTTTCAATTTTGACCTCAAAATTTGCCGCGCAAGACTAATCCCAATGTGTTCAAATAGCTTTATGTTTAATATCATTTATTTTAGTTTTGGCTTAAGTTTCATAAATTTTAAAATTTGTTTTATATTAAATAAATATTATAGAATTACATATAAAAAAATTATACTTATATATTGAGTAGTTAAAAAATGACATGAAAGATCAAACTATACTTTTTAGTACCTTCCTTGCACATTTTTAAGACTCCTATGACCCCTTAAAAGCCCTTAGTGTAAGGAAAAATTTGGGTAGTGCTGTGGCTCACCACACGTTCACACGCAACCTCAAGTAACATCCACGCTAGCCATCACCCCCCGTCCTCCTTCGATCGGGCTTGCTAATGGTAAGTCTATGGGGGAAAATGGTTTTTGTTCCAAAAAAAAAAAATTATAGGAATATTTTGATGCGTTTTTTTTAATTCATAAAAATCCAATAAAGTAGTGCTTTTAGAGGTTATTTTATTAAAAACGTTATTTACTTTTTTTTTAATCTAAATTTTTTTCTATTAAAAGCAAGTAACGTTTTTAAAAAAATAACCTCTAAAAGCACAACTTTATTGGATTTTTATGAATTAAAAAAAACCGCATCAAAATTTTCCTATAATTTCTTTGCTTTTTTTTTTCTTTTGGAACAAAAATCATTTTTCCCCCATAGACTTACCATTAAGCAAACCCGATCGAAGGAGGACGGGGTACGGGATAGTGATAACATGTAAATATATTTGACCTTAAGGGGGTATGGGACACTTTCAACTTTTTTCTTTAATATTGCAGATATCAATATAATTTTTTTTCCATAAATGTATACTAAATATACTTACACTTTTAGATAGTCAGAGGTTTTAAATTATCATTATTTATTTTTTTAAAAAATAAAATGGGTCAAAAAGTGATGTCTCTTATTTTTGTTATAAGTCAAAAACTTATTTATTGGCAAACACATATTTAGCATTTTTATAAACAGACAAATGTATTTAACAAACTGTCTTTACCGATTTTTCATATTTGCCATAGTTTTTTTTAAAAAAATTATTGAAGTTTCTTTTAATAATTTCACAGGTTCACTTTTTTTATAAAAATTAATAAATAAAAAAATAAACTATTTACAACTAATCCCTAAAGACAAATTAAAGAAATATGTTTGAAAAATATGAGTAAAAAATTTTGACACCCTATGGGCAGTAGATTTTGAGTTATATCAATTTAAAGTCAAAAAATCATCGAAAACACGATCAATTAGAAAAACAGCTTTGAAGTTTATCCCTTTCCTTACTGAAGCGCTCCAAACCGACCGAAGAACTAAGGATTCGATAACGTTATTCCTATCTAATATTACGAGGAAGCAAGGATTATAAACGTGGTTGGCCAACACAGATGTCATGACACAAAAAACTACACATCTCACGTTCTACTGCAGATATAAATAAAATTTTTGTTTTAAATTATTCTAAAATATTTGTGTTATTTTTTATGCTAATAATAATTTTTTTGATTTTTTTGAAGATTTTGTGTCCTATACCCCCTTAAAGAAACTTGCTCCAATTATCAAATCATTGCGTTCACAAAATTATTAGGAAAGGTTTCTGTTTTCATTTCTTTCTTCCAATGCATCATTTCCAATTGTATGTTCATATTCTGCAAATATTTCTTCCAATTTCGGAATTCATGTTCTCCATCATTAGCAGCAGGTCATGTGTGGGAAACCCATCAACCAGGTTTTTCCGTTGGTCGTGGTAAAAATAACTCTTTTAGTCGAATTCAGCACTATTTGTAATTGCATATACAGGGTGAGGCAAACAAAACCGGCCCCGATCTAGAGATGGGAATACGTAGAAATGCTTGGCGAGAAAAAATCTTGAAGCCGCCTGAAACCTGTTGTTGCATTGGTTGGATCGGATTAGCTTCACATTAGAGCTACTCATAGACTAGTGGTGAGTTCAGATTTTGGTTCGTAGAGTATAAAGACGTCCCATAATGCAAATTGTGTGTCTTTCAATCAATTTAGAAGGTTTTGTATTACCAAAAACAAAAAGGTCCGATTCTCTAGGATAAACAACAACCGAAATAATCACGAGTTGGAACTTTTTGAATCAGCCCTACAAACCTTGTTTAGATTTCATTTCAACTAGCTTTTCTAACCATAGCGTAGTTGCCGGCAAATAAGTCGCCAAGGGTTTGTTTGGTCTTAATATTGAAGAGATCAAATGCTTCAGTTAGCAAACCTGTTTTTGTATTGGTTTTTGACTTGGCAACATTTCTGTCGTATTCCTATCTCCACCTCGAGGCCGGTTTTGTCTGCCTCACCCTGTACTTGGATGAAACTCGTTTTAAAAGTAACATTACCAGTCTATAAGACTTGCGTTTTAAATCTTGCGTTTTCAATTAAAATTATTTCTACGCCTTTTCGTGTTTTAATTCATCTCCCGAATAGAGTAAGCAATACCTATCAGTTGTTCCAATTTCTCCAAAACCTGCTCACCTTGCTTCAGATCCACAATTATGTCAATACATGACAAAGGAAAGAGACTTGCATTTTTACGCATGTCTGCATTGCCTATTCAAATTTAGGAATATTTAATTAAGTACAAAGTCCCGGATAATAAGTAAATTCCTTTATATTTCCGATATTTCTATTTGTTAACGCCAAATGAAATCGAAAATAAAATAAAAACCGATATCAGCAAATATGATCATGCATACAAAATAATAAAATATTATATATTATCTTTTAGTGAATGAGAAAAAATTCTTCCTTTTATTCATAGAGATAAAAAAAATGTCTACTTTAAATGTATACGTAAACAAGGTATTAAAATCTTTAAAGTAAAAACTCTGACTATGTTATAGTGTATCTATCTTTTATTATTCCATATATATTGGGTATTTATTTAAACAATAAGGCTTTTCTTTGAATTTAAACAATGTTATCGATTAATATAAACGAATTTTTAAACAATAGAAAAACTATTAATGTTTTACAACAATGTGTGCTAACAATGAAAAGAAGTAACAAAAATTATTTTGGTCATTCCAGCTGAGGACGGTCGAGCGACGAGCGTCTATCCGAGGCGGGTCGAGCGACGGGCGTCGTTCTAAGCTGGGCTCAGCGATAGGTGGTCTGTCTGAGGCGGGTCGAGCGACGTATGCGCGTTCTAGTGGGTTTAGCGACAGGCCGTCTGTGGCGGGTCGAGCGACGGGCGTCGTTCTAAGCTGGGCTCAGTGATAGGCGTCTGTCTGAGGCTGTCTGAGGCGGAAGGCTGGACGAGCATCGCTTTGTCCAGTTAAAAACTGAAACTTTATAACGGTTTTTGGTTTGGTTTTGAAATATCGTCGCACTAGAGCTACACGAGGGCTATTGGCGACGGGCGTCGTATTTTAGAACCACAGTCAGGTGACGAGCCAACACCTGAATATTATAACGGTTTTTACTCGTGTAGCTCTAGTGCGACGATAATTCAAACCTAACCTATAACGGTTTTTAAAAATGTTATATTTTAGAATGGCTAAAATTTTGATGTTGACAAAGAAATATGATTTAGGAAAGGCCCTCGCCAGATAAGACGGTGAAAAATGCCCCCACTCCAATCGGGCTAATTTTTTTTCTGAATATACCTCATAGTATGGACAACTTCTCAGCCAAATTTCAGCTCTAAAATAGGACGCGTTTTTGAGTAAAAAATAAAAGTTTTTTTATTTTTAAATTGAATTTTCTCTGAATCTATTTGATAATATCCAAAAAACTGCTCATAAGTTTTTAGATATCATTGAGTAGTATTCTCAGAAAAATCCGCTCATAAATCTGATCGAGGGATCATTGTAAAAAATGCGATTTTTTTTTTTTCAAAAATTTTTTTTTTATGCCAAAATCGTTATTCACACCTTAAATTTTTGTCTCTACATGTTTCTCTAACATCAATCTACAATATATATTTTTTTCAGATTTTTAAAAACATTGGACGATAGTTAAAAAAAAATAAAATATCCTTAAAACCTGATTTTTTGCACTAAAATCCTTTAGTACAGTCACATAATTTTTTTCTACATCATCCTCTTGTCTCAGTTTACAATATATGTATATATATTTTCATATATTTTTGAAAATGTTAGGCAATTGTAAAAAATATTTAATTTGATTTTAAATCAATTTTTTTAACTCTTATTATCTGTATTTGGAATAAGTAACGTTATTAATAACATTTTATTTTTACTATACAGTTGAAATAAACTTGCTAAAAGGGAAAAAATAAACTGAATCAAAATTAACTTTCATCCATTGCAGGGCTCCTCAACATATTCTACCGTATATTTCAATACTTCGCTCTTCCCCTCAGATGAACCTATAGACACGCTTGTCATCTTAGAAATGGTCCCCCAAAGGATATCAAGAGATTCGATTAAATAATTCGTCAAATACTCATCCGAATGTAACAAAAACTTAGATTTAGGGGTTTTCGAGGGTTCTAAACATTTCTAGGTTATTAAATATGGGTGTTGCTATTGGAAATTTTAAAGTTAGTAACATTTTTAATTTGAAGACGGCCCCTTTTGCAAATTTTGTGTCATGCGATTAACTCAGAATATTATATTTTCATAAAGTCAAAAAGGTTCGATTCCTTAGGATGACTAACGTACGAAATAATCACTAGTGGGTACTTTTTTTTGGTCCACAGCTGTACCAGTTTGAATTTCCCCGCTTATGTTAGGGATGTCATCTGCCGAGTAAGGTCCTCAACTTGCGTGATAATTATTTACTTTAGGTTTATCCACCTGTTAAGTCTCCAAAAGTTTTCAGTAGCGTCTAATACGATTTACGTCAATCACTGTGCTATTATTGTAAATGTTTATACAAAAATACTTATTGTCTATCCGGTTATTGTTATCATTGTTGTGGTCACCATTAATGTTAGTGCTACTATTTTAAGAAGAATAATAACCTATATATCGCAATCACTATGTCTTCTAAGCATGTTAAATGTGCCGGATGTAAGAAATGGATTTATTCTGTTCAGAAGATGAAAAAAATTACAGATGCTGATGAAGTGATTTTCTTCTCAAAAAATATCGATACTTCATTGAACATCAATGACATTATTTGTAAAAAGTGTCGATCACATGCTTATTATAAACGAAGAAAAATCGATCGCTCTTTGGATCAAGACGAAGTAAGTGATTCTGAACAATTAGACCCGACATGTTCTATTGGTTTAAAAGAAGATTCGAATGATAGTAATGAGGTTGAGCATGTAGAGTTACCAATACCGAGGACTGTTTCAACACATAAATATTGCTGTGTCTGTTATAGTAAAGATACTTTAACTCAAGTTCCTCAAGAAGCACAGTTGCAGTCGTATATTAAACGTAACATTTATATTCCAGCTGGCAACCGATGTTGTCGAAGCCATTTAATAAAAAAACGATTATATGATGAAGACTTAAATAGATTAAAAGTCTTCTCAAATTATTCGTCTATGACAACTCATGAAATACAGAATATACTTAACAGCGTGACATCAGAATGCAATGAAACTGTTTTGGATAAATGTGAAAACCAAAGGCTTTCTGAAGATCAAATTAAAATATACACTGGCTTGAGTTGGGATAATATAACGAAATTGCGTGATATGATGGTGTCGATGAGAAAAAGTTCTTCTCGGACGGTTGTACAAGCGCTAATTGTGTTTCTAATAAAACTAAGAACAGGATGCTCAAATAAACTGATTGCTTCCATACTGCAGCTCAGTAATGAACAACTAGTGTCCTCCTACTCAGATTCAATAGTACATTCATTTGAGAAAGATATTCTTCCTGTACATTTTGGATTATCTTCTGTTAGCCGAGAGATACTGATTAATAATCATACCACAGAAATAGCCAAGAAACTGTATAATGCGTATGATAAATTGATGTTGATATGTGACGGTACGTATGCACGACATCAAAAGAGTACAAACAATGAATATCAACGGATATCTTATTCTGGTCAGAAAAAAACTCACCTGTGTAAGCCTTTTACTATTTGTACTACTGATGGATTTGTCGTTGATATGTTGGGTCCTTTTCTTGCAAATGAAAATGATGCTCAGATAATGAGACATATTATTGACGACCCAAATGTTTTACTGTGTCAGCTAATGAGGCCCGGAGACATTTTCATTTTGGATCGTGGATTTCGAGACGTCAAGGAATATTTAGAATCTAAACAGTTTACAGTACTAATGCCGGCTCTGAAAGGCAAGCAAAAACAACTCACTACTCAGGAATCTAATGATTCTCGCTTTGTGACGAAGTTGAGATGGGCAGTTGAATCGGTTCATGGCATGATAAAACAGAAAAATGCCCTTTTAGATCATATTTTTGATAATAAAATGATTCCGAAGATCGGACCATATTATCGCACAGCGGCTTTTCTACATAATCAGTTTAGCAAACGGCTGGTTTCTGATGTTGGTATGACCGATGACATTCTGCAGAGAATGATTGAGCGGAAAAATACTGAGAATACTTTGGCTGATGAAGTTGAATCAAGAGGATGGTTTCGAAAAAAACTTCCTTTTGAAGATATTTCGGACACTGACGTACTTGATTTTCCAGAGCTAACAGAAAACCAACTGAAAATATTGTTCACCGGCACTTACCAATACTGTCAAGCGATATCTTATCTAGCTGAAGTCATTGATGAAGATGGTCATTTGAATTTGAAATTCGTGAAAGGAAAATCAAATATTTTAAAAATGCAAGTACAATCACGCCACATGAACAGAAAAATATATCGATGTTTCATTGAATACGTGCGAAACAGTATAGGAGTTTCAGGAATAAAACGTTACTTTTGCGAGTGTGCAAATGGTCGCAGAACAGTTGGGTGCTGCTCTCATATTGCTGCAATTATTTATCACTTATCATATGGCCGATACCTGTCGAAAATTCCTAGACCTGCAGAAAAATTAAGCCACTTATTCAGCACAGAAAGCATTACCTCTGTAGTTCATGAAGACAGTGATGAAGATAATTAATTCGTTGTTGATTTGTTGTTCTTGTCAAATAACGTTTAAAATTTTTTTTAAAATGTTAAAAAATGTATAAAATAAACGTTGACTATTAATAAATATTTGCTTGAAAAATAAAAAAAAATAACATAAGAGTTAAGAGTTAGTACAGCTGTGGAAAAAAAAGTACCCACTAGTGATTATTTCGGCTGTTAGATATCCTAAGTAATCGAACCTTTTTGACTTTATGAAAATATAATATTCTGAGTTAATCGCATGACACAAAATTTGCAAAAGGGGCCGTCTTCAAATTAAAAATGTTACTAACTTTAAAATTTCCAATAGCAACACCCATATTTAATAACCTAGAAATGTTAAGAACCCTCGAAAACCCCTAAATCTAAGTTTTTGTTACATTCGGATGAGTATTTGACGAATTATTTAATCGAATCTCTTGATATCCTTTGGGGGACCATTTCTAAGATGACAAGCGTGTCTATAGGTTCATCTGAGGGGAAGAGCAAAGTATTGAAATATACGGTAGAATATGTTGAGGAGCCCTGCAATGGATGAAAGTTAATTTTGATTCAGTTTATTTTTTCCCTTTTAGCAAGTTTATTTCAACTGTATAGTAAAAATAAAATGTTATTAATTACGTTACTTATTCCAAATACAGATAATAAGAGTTAAAAAAATTTATTTAAAATCAAATTAAATATTTTTTACAATTGCCTAACATTTTCAAAAATATATGAAAAAATATATACATATATTGTAAACTGAGATAAGAGGATGATGTAGAAAAAAATTATGTGACTGTACTAAAGGATTTTAGTGCAAAAAATCAGGTTTTAAGGATATTTTATTTTTTTTAACTATCGTCCAATGTTTTTAAAAATCTGAAAAAAATATATATTGTAGATTGATGTTAGAGAAACATGTAGAGACAAAAATTTAAGGTGTGAATAACGATTTTGGCATAAAAAAAATTTTTTGAAAAAAAAAATCGCATTTTTTACAATGATCCCTCGATCAGATTTATGAGCGGATTTTTCTGAGAATACTACTCAATGATATCTAAAAACTTATGAGCAGTTTTTTGGATATTATCAAATAGATTCAGAGAAAATTCAATTTAAAAATAAAAAAACTTTTATTTTTTACTCAAAAATGCGTCCTATTTTAGAGCTGAAACTTGGCTGAGAAGTTGTCCATACTATGAGGTATATTCAGAAAAAAAATTAGCCCGATTGGAGTGGGGGCATTTTTCACCGTCTTATCTGGCGAGGGCCTTTAAATGATGATTTGACATTTGAAAAAGTTAATTACCGAGACAAATCTGGTCACGCTAAGCAAATATCGTGTGAAATATGAACCAATTGAAAGACATGAACAAATAAGAAAAATCATACAGATTTAGTGCTCACGTTACCTCGATTCAGAAGAAATTTCTAATTAAGCGTAGTTTTTAATATTTATAAAGTTGTATAATGCTGTTTTAATACCCAGGACTGACGAAGTTCAGTTGGGGAATATTCTGATTTGTTGCATCTGGACTAATTCGGCGCTTCTGACAGATATTTTACTGTTTTTACTATATCTAGTTTGTTTTAGTACACTTGCTTCGTAATTTTTAGAACCCTGGTTAAGTGACGAGGACCACACCCGGGGGGGACCCAATGTAACTTTACCTATGACATCGGTTAGGTAGGTAAGTTTGAATTATCGTGGACTAGAGCTACTCGAGAGCTATTGGCGACGGGAGTCATAATTTAGAACTACAGTTAAGTGACGAGCGGACAGTTGAGTAGCACCCAACGCAACCGTTAAGGGCGACATCATGTGCAGCGTTAGGACTTTGAATCATATTTAACGTGCACTCCCTCTACACGGGGCATTATTCGTTGATGAGCAGCCTTAATGCACAACGACGTATCCTATGCATGTTTCATAAGTCTAGGATGCGAGTAGTGTAGTTGTCCACCGCACACCTTACCTCAAATAACATTCCCACACTAGTTAATAATTACTACAGTATGTAAGCCGTTGCAAATACTGTATGTGGCGGTTGCCACACACGCAACCTCAATATCCCATCAACAGCTAGGTGGCGCTGATTTACCGCACTACTATCCCAAAATTACAACGTTAATGGTAATAAATAAGCCGATATAACTCATATCCGAATTGAGGATCCTTTTGACAGACAATGGGTTATAGAGGCCGCTACTCTGTACAACATAAGCCGAACCAAATACTGTAGTATGTAGGTCATAAAGCAAATACTGCAGTTTCTAGCTGTACTGCATGCTGAAAAAAAAAAGATCAATTGCCTAACTTTTTAACCCAAAGTGAACACTTGAGTTTACCCTTCCATCTCTTTCCTTACTGAAACGCCCCTAAACGTCCTGGCAACTAAGGATTCGATAATGTTATTCCTATCAAATATTACAAGGAAGCAAAAATCCTTCGTAGCTAAAGGGTTAAGAAAAGAAAAAGCCATTGCCGTTCATCAGCTATAACAACAACATGATAGACATATGAAATCTCAAAACCCCCACACGGCGAAGGATTCTTCTACATTCCGACTTTTTGCATAGAAAATCAAACGCAGGAAGTGTTTTCAAGTGATGTGACATGCAATTAAAAGCGATGCCATTATTCATGCCGCGGCGAATCTGATATTAATGTATCTCTGCGTCCAAAAGGAGCCCGAAAGGATTTCGTTAATTCTGTTGTAATTAGGGTAATCAATAACGCCCATTGCTCCGATGTCAAAATGTCCGGGGCATACACTCCGTTTTGTTTCGGTGAGAGGTAAAATGTAACAATTAAGGGGTCACAGGAGTCTTAAAAATGTGCAAAGAAGATACTACATAGCATAATTTGATCTCTCTTGTAATTTTTTAACTACTCAATAAATGAGTATAATTTTTTTATATGTAATTCTACAAGATTTATTTATTATAAAACAAATTTTAAAATTTATGATACTTTAGCCAAAACTAAAATAAACGATATTAAACATGAAGGTACTTGAACACACTGTGATTAGGCTTGCGCGGCAAATTGTGAGGTCAAAATTGAAAAAATGAATACGAAAATGACTTTATATTGTACAAATATGTGCAAACAAAGACTTATACCTAAATTCTCAGCTCAATTTTAATTAGAAATTATTTTTTTTAAAATTTAAAATCAAAATTTTTAAATTTTTATTAATTTTTTTTAGAAAAAGGTTCTTAAAATAATTTCTAATTAAAATTGAGCTGAAAATTTAGGTATAAGTCCTAGTTTGTACATATTTGTACAATATAAAGTCATTTTCTTGGTCATTTTTTCAATTTTGACCTCACAATTTGCCGCGCAAGCCTAATCACAATGTGTTCAAGTACCTTCATGTTTAATATCATTTATTTTAGTTTTGGCTAAAGTTTCATAAATTTTAAAACTTGTTTAATAATAAATAAATCTTGTAGAATTACATATAAAAAATTATACTTTTTCATTCAGTAGTTCAAAAATGACATGAAAGATCAAACTATGTTTTGTAGTACCTTCTTTGCACATTTTTAAGACTCCTATGACCCCTTAAGTTCGTACACCTTGGCTTTGGTTCTTCGTAGTCATAAAGGTATTTTCTATTGTTTTGATCAAGGGGGGCGTAACAGGATGTTACTTTGTTTGTAAGATGTTAATGTGTAAGGAGTTCCCTTACTGAGGAATTTAAGAAAATAATGTTTGAAAAAAACGAAGCTGACTTTGAAAAAGGGATGGAAAGGATGAAGACCTTTACTTTTATAAACTTTCTAAACAGAGGAAATTAGATTTCATGTGCTTTTCTTCATTGAAACGCGATTGTCCATTACTTTAGATTGACGTGCATAGTAGAACAGTGACACGCACTTCCCTCTTGTTATATTATATTGCTGAGGAATTGAATCATAACAGTCATTGGTTAAATAGCATTTAGATTAAAAAAAGAGTTGCCTTAACTTATCGTTCACTTTTACTATGCCTGGTGGACAAGTCGTCCTGGGATCCGCTTGACACCTACTAGTAACATTTGGGAATAATGTTGCAGTGTTAAAGGCAAACCCCATAACTATGCATAGCTAATAAAGGTTAGCCTGAATTGAATACCTTGTAATCGGGTATCAAGGCCTATGTGACAGGTAAGTTGGGTCGAGCTGTGAGTGTGGTTAGACTCCGTCTTGGTTATTCCCAACTTTTCTCAACTATACATAATGCAGAATATTGAACATATGCGGCATCTTTATGGAAACAGCACACGTATTAGTGCTGTTGTAGTGCACTTGCATGTCACAAGGGGTCTGAGACAGAAAGTAACAAGGTCACGCCAGCGAGATGGTTTTGCGTGTAGTACAGTTTAGTGAATAAACTTAACCAGACTGTGAAATGCAGAACATCCGGTCACCGGTATTGATAAAAAAATAAGAAGAAGCGTAAAAATAAACTTCGTTCTACACGTTTCGTCAATCAAGTCGAATCAAATCAAACCTACACGAAACCAAACCGTCAATTAAAAAAATACCCCCTCAAAAATCCATTCTCTAAACGTTCCGTAGGCAGGCGTGACGAAAATGACAAAAGCTAAATCCTCATGACAGCAACTCTTGTTCGTCTCCCAAGACAAGTAAAGGATTATTTTATACACATGAATAGAAAAAGGACCGGTGTCACACTTTGCAACAGCGAACACCGGCCCTTGTTGGACTGGAATATGGATGTTATCATACATGACATCCACCTGTCATGCTAATCGCGTCATTGAGAATAATTCAATTATGAGTCCGTAAGAAACCGTATGTACAAAAAGACGGATAAGACCGATGTCTCTCATGAGTTGGTGTTTGAACGTGCTCTGGTGGATGGATGAGATGTTTTATTTTTGTGTTATTGGGTTGTTAGAGAGGGATAAAGATCTGAGTTCATCTCGTACTAATAGTCCTTTTAGCTTCCATAATGCGTTTATAGTAAAAAGTGGAGGGGTATTATTGTCGGTATTGTGTAAATCTGTTTGTCCTTCAGCCGATTGCGTAGCTCAAACCACAAATGTTACATACAAAAATCATTGTAGACTCCGCACTAAATATCTCAAAAATGGTATTCGAAATATAATTGCTACTATCTTTTAGTATGCAAAGCATCATACATTCTAGTTCATGAAATCATCATCAGCCAAGACATTCAGTGTATTGAAGGAAACGATGAAATGGGGGTGACTGGAAAAGACTAGCAGCTAAATGTAGTAACTAAATTCAATTTAGATTAGGTTAGGTTTGAATTATCGTCGCACTAGAGTAACACGAGGGCTATTGGAGACGGGCGTCGTATTTTAGAACCACATTCAAGTGACGAGCCGACACCTGAATAGGCACCCAGCGCAACCGTTAACGGCGACATCGTAAGCGTTAAAATTCAATTTAGAAAAATAATGTTATTAGAAATTTGAAAATGTATGGGGTAAACAGTTTATGTTTTTTAAAATAGTCAGAGGTTAGGTTAGGTTTGAAATATCGTCGCACTAGAGCTACACGAGGGCTATTTAAAAAATAGTCAGAGGTATATATTCGTGAATTAGTCTGGTTGATAATATGCATCTTTTTTTTCTGCATTGCTAATTACATTCAGATCTTTCATATCCAAATCAATTAGAATCTACAGAGCAACACAAACACTAAACTTTATTCAATTAAACGTTGCAAAACACAGAAAAAAAACATCTAAACACCTGTTACGGTTAGCCTCCATAAACTTGCATGACTGCAGCAATCAACACGTGCCTGCTTGCATAGTAATAGCGGGGCGAAAAAAAAGTGCTACGTTATTTTTAATTACTACCTACCTCCCGACAATGACTGCCTCGTAATTAAGGCTCTTGGGGTCAGTCGAAATGACATTAACTCGTTTATTATGTATCGCGTGCAAGGTTGGTGGGAAAACACGGATTGGCTCGTTGGTGTGAAAAAAAAACCTAATGAACACTATCGAATTATTGCAACAATACGTTCAGAACGTTGGTTGTTCGGTAGAGATATATTTTTAGGCTCGTGTGCTTGGTCAGAGACCCGCTTATAAACCTTCGTCAAGAAAGACAGACACAACACACGCACACTCACACATACATACGTGACAGCTGCTCCCATCTATTGCCCGCTACCTCCACAATTTAGACACGTCCCTGTAGTGGAGGGAAATAGTCTCCAGAGACCTGTACCCGTGGGAAACTGCGCAATGACCGCACCCGGGCTTTTCGTACCCAACAGATTTAACGAGCACGTACTCCGCATATACTCGGTGGGTCTCCAGTGGTACTGGGACTTGATCGCGGGACCGTCCGAACCCTAGATCAAGATCCCAACAACAAGGCTCCCCACAGCCCCACGTTCAGAAAGGTAACGACAAGTTCCGAAGGGTAACGGCACGTGCAGCCAAAAATGTCCGATGAATAATACCCCGTGTAAGGGAGTGCACGTTAAATATCATTCAAAGTCCTAACGTTGCGTACGATGTCGCCCTTAACGGTTGCGTTGGGTGCCTATTTAGGTGTTGGCTCGTCACCTGACTGTGGTTCTAAAATACGACGCCCGTCGCCAATAGCCCTCGTGTAGCTCTAGTGCGACGAAAATTCAAACCTGACCTAACCTATTTCAGCAAGGTTGTCGCCATTCTGTCGAAAATAGAAGAGCTAATGGAGGCTCTTGTCGATATACAGATTATTCAGCTTTCGTTGGAGTGCAAAATATGGCATTAACCGCATAGACGCGTAACCGAATCATAGCCAATTATCTAATGATATATAAAGAAAAATTTGAGTTTTCGAATAATTACTGAAGTGGCATGAAATATTCCTTTTTTTGGTCACTCAAAATTGGCTTTGGGGGTAATTTTGATAGCAGCTAAAAATTCAGATCGGCCAAATTACAAAAACTCAAAATCATTTTTTGTAGTAGCAAATAGGTGGTTCCAGATATCAATTTAATATAGATTACGTTATTAAATATTTTAACAATTATACTCACTAATATACGTTATTTTTTACACTAATACAATAGCATTCAAGATATTTATGTAAATAAACCTAGTTTAACAATTCAATGGGTTTGTTCCATATGAAGTTGACATGATAATATGAAGTAATTCATATTATCATGCTTCCATTCTTATATTTCATTGGTAGTGATAAATATGACTTGATCGGCAACACCCACTACATAGATTAACCAATCGAGGACTTATTTTCATTTCTAGAGCACTATTGCCACTTTAGACGCGAAACATGTTAGTTGTTTTAAAGAGTCTTTTCTAAGATATTCATTAAGTCACCGTATAAAAATTTTAAAGTCTTCAAAAGTTATGTTTGCTCCTATTTAGCTACGCCAATCTTTAGTCCATTCTCATTAAGCGTCTACAGGCTCACCTATTCACTTATTAACCTTGCTTTTCTCCATTTTTGAACAAATGATCTTTTTCATGCTCTTACAACAGAAACGATTACAGTGGGAAATCTGTTTGGCGTTAAAGAAAAATGCCAATCCTTCAGAGAGCAGTGCAGAAGCGAATTAGGGTCAGAGTGTAAACATCGGCCTTTTGGCCTAAGCCGTGTTCAAAACCCTTGATCTCCGGTTTTTAATATTTGATGGATCGTTCTTTGAAAGCGTTGGGGCATTTACATTTTTTCTCAGCGCTCACCTGTTTACCTATCACGCAAACGAGTGCTTAAGTGAAGGTTAAAAGGGATGACCTTCCAAATACACTAGTTTCCGAAATTAAATGAAAAAAGTTGACAAATGTTAACCCCCAGAACTACTGGACTGACTTAAGATTAACAATCTGTCCCATTGGTTTTGAAATCCCAACTTTTGCAAACGAATGGCTTTGCATCTTCACCAGGTATGGGAAACATCATTATATCAATTAAGAACAAAATTGTGAAGAAAATAACATCCGGTTATTTAAATAACAATTGATAAGATCTTAAAATAGTGTCGCCATCGGCTGAATATTTTGGGGTATTTTAAAACTTCAAAAACATATAATTAAATAATTAGATTTTTAAATTTGTTTCATTTCGATGTTATGTTGATTCACCAGGGGCAAAAAAGGTTGGCAATACAACGTGACAAAGCAATACTTCTGCGGAAGTTGTGATTCAGTCGAAAAAATAGGGTTCAAAAAGTGTTTAAGGGGTCATAGGAGTCTTAAAATTGTGCAAAGAAGATACTACAAAGTATAGTTTGATCTTTCATGTAATTTTTGAACTACTCAATATATAAGTATAATTTTTTAAGATTTATTTAATATAAAACAAATTTTAAAATTTATGAAACTTTAGCCAAAACTAAAATAAATGATATTAAACATAAAGCTATTTTAACACATTGAGATTAGGCTTGCGCGGCAAATTTTGGGATCAAAATTGAAAAAATGACCAAGAAAATGACTTTATATTGTACAAATATGTACAAACAAAGACGTGTACCTAAATTCTCATCTCAATTTTAATTGAAATTATCGAAATGAAAAATTTAGGTTCTTCTTGATTTCTAACAAAATCAAGTAGCATTTCTTCCTCGGCAAGCGCAAAACAACTCTCGCCTTCCGTCATTTCCTCAAATTTTTAATTATGGCCAAGCACACCGCACAACAGACAACACCTAAAAACGTTGTCATCGGGATTTCCCCAACGCACTCCACAGCAACTCAATCTGGTGGTCGTGTTGAGTTGTCCGGCAACGCTCCGAGGAAACCACTCTAGCGTAATCAATGTCAGTAGTTTGTATGACGTCACTCACCGCACTTGACCGACCGCTTAAATCTGTTGACGGACTCCGAGGAAACCGAGGCTTTAGCTATCTAGCTATAGAAATTGTGCAAATAATTTTCCGTTTAACACGTTCACGTCGTCGGTGCGACCCACCGGTGGATCGCAGTTGACTGTTCTGTGGGACGGCGTGACCCACTGGTGGGTCTCACTTGACTGTTCTGTGGGGTGGCGTGACCCACTGGGTCGCGCTCAACTATCCCGTGAGGCAGCGTGCATCACAGGTGAGTCACTTGTTTTCAGAAAAGAAGTCGTTTTCAAGAATAAGTTTATTTTATTTTTTCTCAACATTATAAATTGGTTTGGTTTGGTTTTGAATTATCGTCGCACTAGAGCTACACGAGGGCTATTGGCGACGGGCGTCGTATTTTAGAACCACAGTCAGGTGACTCAACATTATAAATAAAAATATTGAGTATTATAAACATTGACATTCAATGTTTTTAATTTAATTGCATTGAGTGCTTTTGAACTTGCAAAGTGTTGTTCCCGCCTGATAACGATATTTGTCCCGGCGTGAAGGTGTTAATGTTTTATAGTTTTTCAAACAAAAGAACTCAAATAAAATCAAATTTATGAGATTTTAATGATATTTAACGGTCGCAAAGTTAAATACTGAAACAAATCTGGTCATGGTCAAGCTACTTAAGGGGTATATAAGTATAATTTTCTTATATGCGATTCTATAAGATTTATTTAATATAAAACAAATTTTAAAAATTTATGAAACTTTAGCTAAAACTAAAATAAATTATATTAAACATAAAGCTATTTGAACACATTGGGATCACATTTTGAGGTCAAAATTGAAAAAATGACCATGAAAATGACTTTATGTTGCGCAAATATGTACAAACAAAGACTTATACCTAAATTCTCTGCTCAATTTTAATTAAAAATTATTTAAAAAACTTTTAAACTTAAAAAATTATTTAAAAAAAATTAATAATTTTTTTAATAAAATTTTTTTAAGACTCCTTTGACCCCTTAAAAGCGCTTACATGTAATCCATGAATGACTCCCTTAATGTTATTCAAGAACTAAAATGAATATTACAATTGATCGGATTAGTTCAGGCTTCGATAAATAGTTTTTCAAGATAAAAATATAAGTATAGATAAGTATTTTTAGTTATCACATCATAATGGATTTATTTTACCTTTTTAGAAGACAGGTATTTAACGTTCTATAATTTTATTGCTTCCCAAATTTATCAGTTTATATCCGAAATCAATTGATACCAAGCCGGTTTTCTACAAAGGTGGGAGTAGGAAAAAAAATTATGCAAATCATTGGAAACCCAAACTCCATTCAACAAAAGCAATCAGGTGGCTCCTTTGTTTTTCATAAATAGTTAAAAATCGTTATTTGATCCTTAGTCTCACCTGTATCCGACACCAACAAATTTCGCCAAAGGAATGTGGACGGCTCCTGTTCACGTATCGAATGGCCACAGACCAAGAGCTTAGTGCAAGAACATTCTAAGTGGCATTTTTGAAAAAAATTTGATTTTCTGTCAATGTATACATACTATTTCCAGGTGTGTTTTTTAACACTCATTCTGTTACAAGTATTCCCTCATTTTCAAAAACTTATGTTCCGAAAACATTTTTTATTTTAAGTTTGAGATATAAGATGTCTGTGGGCAAAATTCTCAATTTCGGAAACTTTTAACATATTATTCTTTATAAAACTTTAAGCCACTTTTGGGGGCCCTTTAAACTTACGAGTTTATGATATCTGGAAGCAAAAAAAAACCTACCTTGTATAAACTTTTTAATCGTATTCAACATTAAAGCTTAAGTTAAGCCACTTTAGTTGAGTTGCGTATTTGCCACGGGGGGCTCCCAAAGGTGGGGGGCCCCCAAATCAAAGGCAGGCTTCCCTTCTTGATCGGGCCCTGACTATTCCATTCTTTCAAGATAATAAATCTCCACTTTTTCATAAACTGAAAATCTCGTTAGTTATTTTACCGTTTGCAAGTACCGTTTTTAATGGATTTAAGAGCAATTTAGAAAAAAAAATTAGGCTCATTTTCTCGTTTTCAAGTTCTTGTCACTTACCACGTTCTTAAACTAAGCTCTTCAAAGGTTTGGCGAGGCAAAAGGGTCGGAAACTCCTCTTTGGCGTGGGTGATTGACCGATTGGTAACTTAAGATGGTGGGAATCTTTTTTTGCATGTTTAAAAACCGGACTTTTGGCTCTTTTTTCAATCTATTGTATATCTTCTCCATCTATATCAATTTATTAAAATTGGCTTTTAAGGTTGGGGTAGTAAAACCGGCTAATAAGGATGACCAGGGGTGTTTTAAATATCACAAATAAAAATTTATAATTAATTTAACTTTATTAATAAATTAAAATTTGGAATTGCATATGGCAGTATGAAAACAACACATTTAAAGGGATAGGAAACCGAATTCTCTAAGCGAGGGCTCTTCTCTGTGTTAACCCTATGAGAAAAATATATTTCGCAGATTTATTACACTTCATCTGTACTGAAAATGTGTAAAACACACTTTATTCGATAAATGTAGCAGTCTTAAGTGTCTCTAAAAATTAATTTCCTTAATATAGTTCAATTATTTTGTTGTAAAATTATACATATATAGAAATAAAAAAAGATATTGGAACCAATTTCCAAAAAAATTGAATTTTAGAGACCTTTAGGCCAACTGCATTTATCATATAAAAAAATCCTCGCAAAAGTATCCAGTAAAGCTGTAGTGGTTAGGCCCCGAATATGATTTTTCCCTTATTAAAATTGAAGTTCACTTTACTTTTTAGCGACAACCAATGCTGGTATTCCTAGTGTAATGTCATTCTACAATGTACTGCAATGTATGCATTAATTTACATATCATTTTTAATAACTGTATCTTATAATTATGTTTTTTTATGTTTAAACATTTTAATATTACTATTTCATTCGGTAACACAGCCGTTAAGGATGCTAAAAAGTATGTTTCTTATGTTGTTTTTCATGCTTGGACCAAAGTTACCCGCTCGGATTCTAATCGTGTTCTCATTTTTTAGACTCACCAATTTTTTATTGATTTATAAAAGTTAAAAAAAATGCTTGGAAATTATTCGTAAACGTACAATATGAATTTTAAGTGTTTAAATCGTATTTGTAGTTAAATTTTTCTTCTTTTGTAAAAAAACCCTATGATTTTGAACCAAAGTTACCCTTACTTACGGTACTTCAAATTCGAATAAAATTCCGAAATTTCTAATATCTTCTCATTTCGATGCGCTGAATTTTTGACGCACCATACCTGCCTATAGCCTTTGAAGTTTGGCCTATGAATGTGGGTGACAGACAGGCGGACAGACGGAATGAACGATTATAAAACCTTCCACTACGCTGTAAACGTAGCTTGGAAGCTAAAATCGGTTTCCAACCGGCAACCCCTAAGTTACAAGTGAAGTGAGATTTGTTTGGTTTAGTTTGAATTATCGTCGCACTAGAGCTACACGAGGGCTATTGGCGACGGGCGTCGTATTTTAGAACCACAGTCAGATGACGAGCCAACACCTGAATAGGCACCCAACGCAACCGTGAAGTGAGATTCAAACCGGCCCTTTTGAATCTCACGAGAATTTAAAATTAAAACAAGAAGTTCTAAAAAGAAAAAAAAAGCCTACTTTCCTGTAACTTAAATAGTGATAAAATTCTTATCTTGAAAAAACTAGGTTCGTAACAGTAAGTGACATAAACAACCGTTTCTACATTAAATTTATATACATTAGAATAAATTTCACTTAAAATAGGAAATGTAAATTAACAAGCATGTTTGTAACATAATATGTCACTTAACCCGCTTCGACACCACAACAGTTGTGTTTAACAGCTAAAAAGGTGCCAAATACAGCATTCATTCTATGTTAAAAAATTTACCATTTAAATTCGGCTAGTTTCATTTATTTTATTTCGAAAATTAAAAAAGTCTCATTCGATACGCTAAATTTTGTGACGTATCTCACTTGTCCGTAGCATTTGTAGTTAAATTCAGCGATTTAAATGACTCGAAATTGATCTTCAATGCTAATTCAATGGGAAATTCGTCGACAAATAGTAGATTTATGTCCGTCCAATCGTACAGACAGACGGACAAAAAGTATGAAAGTTGGGTCTCTGAGGTCATAGCTTTCTAACAAAAAAAGAATTTTTAAGACCGGATGGATAGAACCGATTTTTGGGTACGGACAGACAGACAGACAGACGGACGGACGGACATCGACCGCATGTCAATACATACTTTTTTTTTTAATTCTTCGAATTAAAAAAAAAGTAGGCTAATTAGCTATAATGTTGATGTTATATGACTAAAGTATTATATTGCTCTCCTGAATGGGCGTCCTTAAGAAAAAGTTTAAGAGGAAATGGATATATACCGCCAAAAGTACGGGAGATTTCCTTAAAAGTGATTTTTTTACAGATTGGCATGTGTGTGTGTCTGACGATAATTCTTTTTTTTATTTGCATCAACTTTAGTCGATATCTGGCTCATATCGTTTGCATATTTACCTTAAAACCCATCATTATGTTGATCAGATACCACCACAATATCAAATCCACAAAAAGTCCTCAAAAATTATAAGGAAGCAATCATTAGGGAAATCACTATTTATTCATAACCTATTTGTCAAAATCAGAAGTATACAATATGCGTCAATACTTATGAAAAAAATACTTCCATGTAACTATCATTAACTCTATATCCAAAGCTAAATGAAGAAGAAAAAAACTCCCCAAAACTAAGCCAAGCAACTCCTAATTAATCGACTTCACTCTATTTAGTTCAGCGCAAACAACCATTTATTTCCCTTTTGCCACATATCACCCTATGGTATTGGCAGATCGCAGCATACATGAACTGAGATAAAGTGTTGTGTAATGACCGGGTATGATGCCTTTATTACTGACTTGTCGCGGCCGTTTAAGGCCTAAAGGTAGGCATTAGCAGTGGGATAACAATCAAAGAGAACTAAAGTTATGGTAACTTGAGGGGTTAAACCTACCTCTGCGATTTTTCAGTGGAGGTGAAAAAAGATGGAGGCGCTTGGCGTGGAAATTAAAGTGACGTTTTCTGAAAGTCGCCAAGTTGATGTGATCTTTCAAACATCACGATAACCAGGAATCTATTAAGTTTTAACTAATGAAGATTTTGATGCAAAAAAAAGGTACTTTAAACTTTTTAAAGCGTCTATGTAAACATAAGTAAAGCTATTTTTTTGCGCACACAAAAAGCGAAACTGCGTGAAACTCACCAAATCGATATGATGCAACCCAACAAACTTATATGCCCGCGTTAAAGCGAACTTTGCAAAAACAAATATTTTAGATTTTAATGAAAAAAAATTGTTTTAACCTATAGCAACGGACTATTTTACTATAATTAATGATATTTTTACAGCTTTTGTTCGATTTTCGAACCCTCATACCTCTAGAATAGCGCCAAATCATTTGCCAAAGATTCCTTTGGGTGGATCACTGCTTCACTTGATAGACCAGTTTTAGCATTGTTTTCCCAGGCAGCAACTTTATTTTATGTTACCTCTAAAAATTTTTCTCTCGATGATTAATATTTTTCGGAATCGATTTTAAAATTCGATTTATTCTGCTCTGGGCTTGTCTGTGTATTAAATCAACGAAGAAAAAGTTAATAGTGAGTATACAAGTCCAGCAGCATAATAGCATGTAATACCAATGGGCATTGTACTTTTTCAAAGCATGGGTGTTTGAACTTTGTTGCCTTCCTTAGGCACAAAGTTACCACCTATAATAATTATCCGGTTGTGTTCTAGTTCATTTCAAGTTTTTTTTTAATATATATATTTTTGTTTTCCATAATATTGTTGTAAAAATGGATTTAAACAACAAGTTTGAAGATAAAAATCAGCTTTACCGTGAGAACTGTTTCGGTAAATCTGGTAGACAAGTTTTGGTTACAGGCTAAGGAAGCGTTATGGTTAATTGCTGGTAATACTCAAAATTAGCTTTAATAGATATTGAAAATAGCCTGAAGGAAATTCAAATTTAAATATATGAATCCATTGAACCCTGCCTCATTATTTGATACATCAATACTTCCGGCATTGTTAAAACTCAATTTCCATTTGTGTTTTTGGAAAAGTTGATTTTAAATATTTGTTGGAGCAATTATATTATAATAATTGGACCATGTATTTATTA
Source organism: Hylyphantes graminicola (assembly GCA_023701765.1). Taxonomy (NCBI): domain Eukaryota; kingdom Metazoa; phylum Arthropoda; class Arachnida; order Araneae; family Linyphiidae; genus Hylyphantes; species Hylyphantes graminicola. The sequence goes on from CM043118.1 coordinate 14,170,912, forward strand.
TCGAGTACGTTTTCAACTGTTAGCCAGCAAATATATATATTTTTTAAATATAGTTAGCGTACACATTTTTGTTTATCAAATTTAAACAAAATAGCAGGATATTTTTGGGTATAATTCGTATAGCTGTCCAGTAGAATAATCTGCGTCACCAATGATTAAAAGACTGGTCTATGATCCATTACACGTCATGTGCAGCAACCGTACTCGGATAAGTAATGCGTCTGCGATGTTAATAAATAGAGAAGCGTCATATTTCTGCAAGCGGTGATATGTATTTAGGTATATAGGTCCATAATATTTTAACAACAGGTTGCTTTACATATCCTCTTCACTTCCAAAAAAGGTCCTACGCATATGTTATTTATGTAAAACATTATTTAAACAGATATGTATTTACAAGTATTTCTTAAAAATAATTTTAAAAAAAAACTAGAGTACACCCCGCGCTTAGAAACTATGTTTAAGCACAATTTGAATTTTACTTTTTTTTATTAACAATAGTTGTTGGTAGTTATGTTGATCGAAATTATAATTTAAATTTTCAAACATTAAACACCACTAATATTATGCATGTTTAAAGTTAAACGTGCTGATTTCATCCTAAAGTTTTTTTAAGAGTAATTCGAAAGTGTAAACAAACTCAATTGTTGCCCTTGCACAGTGCGAAATATCAGGAAATTTGGGAGCCGCATAAGAGAATAATATATAGAGACAATATATAGAGATATTAACCTTAAGAATAATATATAGAGATATTAACCTTTGTTAGGGTCACGTCAATTGAGTGGAATTTGAGGTTTTGAGTGGTCAAAATACTTTTTGTGTGTGTGTGTGTGTTATGAATAAACAAACAAGCTCTGTTAGTTTTTTTTGTGATTAATAATCCATTCTACATATGTTTTAATACAAAATGTTGTAAAAATTAACCACTTAAAAACGCACTTTGCAGGAACTAGAAAATCTGTTTGACCCTCTTAGTTAGTCATTTTTTATGCAATTAATAATTCAATTGCCTCAGTATCGGTATTTTTGGAAATCTTAAACGTTCTGGGTTAAAATAAAAATGTTAATATTAGGATTTTTTTTTTAAATTATGTTGTAAAGCTAATTCTACAAAACTTCACTTATGTGTATCGTATCAATGGAGCGAAGATAACCTTCTAAGCACTATACTTTTTCATCTCTATCAAAAACTAAATGAATACAAAGAGTATACACTCTAAAAATGAATAATCAAAAACGACGAAATTTTCTTTAATTTTGACGATTCCATTACTGGCAAATGCTCCGAGTTTTCGTTTCCTCAAAGTGAGGAAATTTGAATCGTCGTTTTTATGAGGATTTGAATGTCGTCTAATCTAAAGAAATATTTCGTCATTTTCGAGCATGTGAGTACAACAATGAGATCCCGTTTCCTCAAAATCGATCGTAAAAGTGAAGATTCGCGTTTACTCAAAAGTCACGTGGTAGTTTGACGAAACAATCCTCGAAATTAATGAAATGAGGCTTGAAGATTCATGAATCGTCAAAAATGAAAGTGCTATTACTGAGAGTGTAGTTTTCGTAAAATCCTTCTTTCGTAAAATACCCTGTGAAATCAGCGAACGTACCTTAATTTTAGCCCAACAATTATTATATCCTGACCCTGTCACACCAAAACTAAAAACATATTACAATCAATACAAAACAGATCAGTCTTGAACTTCTCTTTCTCCAACCTTTCAGAAGATATCAACGAACACAATGCTATTTTTTCCCAACTTTTCTGAAATAACACCGGTAGACAAAAGGTGACAGAAGACGAAAAAAGAAATTGATCAGGGTTCAACCGGCGACCTCTTCGTTGATATGGGAGGGGAGTATTGTTTCAGCACACCTGGATGGAAAGAAACTGTCACCTGATGAAATAATGATTACACGTCATTGATTTTTGAGCTTCATTCTTTATCCGCGATGTATTTTGAACAACGCTTTGAAGGGGTTCAGATATAACGAACTATTTTATGAAAGCAAAATAGTAAAGTTGTAAGAAAATAAGTAAGAAACGAAAAATATAGTTACCAATTTACACATCATTGTTTGAGCGAAATTTAAAAAAAAATGCTTCACAAACGACTTTAAATATATTCCTTTGGTTTTGGTTTTGGGTTATTAGTTCAATTACTAATAAAAAACTGCTTCAATATATAAAAACTTCAAATATGTTTCTTAATATCAACATTGTCATTTTGCATTTCTTTTATTTCTTGTCAAAGTAGGGCTGTTTAAGCTATTTTTATGATCTGCGGATTTCAGACTTCACTTCTGGCTGGAGTCAGGTTTTTAACAAGCAGGCCGTCTCTTATCATTACCTTGGCCTAGAAGGCAATGGCTTTGGGCTCAATATTTAAGGGGTCACTAAAATAGGCTGTAAGCATATCAATTTTGTTTTACACTTCGCTATTTTGTATGATTTTATGACAAACTTATTAAAAATTGCAAATATTTTAGAATGTTCTACTCTAAAAAAAAGCAAAATAGTTGGTTTATGTTATATTGAGGACTGACCTTACTTTCAAAAGATATTACTTTCCAGTATGTATATTTTGAACCATATGACTCTTAAAGGGATTCCAAAAATATACGGGACTTGGGCCCCATTTTGTCTTGTTGAAGCCCAAGGCAAATGCTATGAAAACGAAACTCAGTAGGAAACGAATAATTATATTGACAAAGATAAGAAATGCACTATATCCAGACAAGCCTAAATATTTACATACCTTAATAATTTCCAATAGTTTTATTTTACGTTTTTCTAACACAATCTCTGTTGTTAAATATCAATCATAAATCACAATCAAGACATCTTTTTAATGTTGTTTTAACCAGACTCCCACATGCTGGTTAACAAGTAATAACTATCTAGCAAACATTAACTAGTGAAAACCAAAACCGAAATCATACCAATTCTAATTGCCCACTTTGTTTTTGTCTGCCAAACTCAATTTATTATACATTCTTGTTTTTTCATTATACAATCACATAAGTCAAAACCCACAATGCATTTACAGATATCCATAACTTTTAACTCCGCACCCTGCTGGGTGGAAAAAATATTCAGTCAATTCGACATCAGTGTAACTGACTTGTTTTGTACACAAAAAGTTAGTTTCTCAGTATAACCTCGCAAAGGACGTAAAGTAAACGTTAAGCTGTCGCACATTTTTCTGATTCAGTTTATGAAATCATATTGCGAATTCGGAACCGAGTGACGTCATTTCGAATCATCTGTCACTAATGTGTGTGTTGTGTATGTCTTACTTGACGAAGATTTATAAGCGGGTGTCTGACCACTCTGACCACTGTCCGCTTTCAGAAACCGTCTGAATGAGGGAATGGCTCTCAGATCTGAACTAAGCAATCAACTAAAACCGAATCGGAAAACCCTCTGTGAAATTGAATAAGGAAACCACCCGTGGGCATCCAGAAAAGTTAAAATGTGGTCCTGCTTGGAAAAGTTCCTCGTAGAGGTATTTTTTTGGACGAAATAAATTTGACATATTTGTTTTATAGCACTATTAAAAGTTTTGTGCTAGGTTTTACCAAAATAATGGTTCCTAAGTAGCTACGCCGGCTATGTGTAGAAATGCTTTATTATATTTTTGGTTTCAGTAGCATCCATATTTCAGGTTTCGGAAAGAAAAACCTGAGAAACGCTTCATCCGATTATCATACCGAAATTATTGTGCAGAAAATCATAAAGGTGTAAATATGGAATTTATTGTATGGAATTATATTTTATATTATATATATTTTATATTTTTTATGTTATATATTTTATACGTTATATTTTTGTTTATTATATTTTTATATGTAATTATATTTTAATTGTGTTTATGCATAAGTAGAGAGAGAGAGAGAACGAGATTATTTCCTTTTAACTCCAACCAGAGAAAGGATTTTATTTAGATGAAGTCCGTTAAAAAGAGTAGGAACATTATAAAATATAATTATTACTTATTTATATCGTAACAGGAATATTTTTTAAGAAAAATATGTAGTGACTTGACAGCCAATAACTTAAACTTGACTATTTTTAAGCGTTGATATTTTTAACATTTTTTTTTAAACCATAAGCGAAAATACTTATTTTTCCCTGATAGAGTCTCTTCCCAACGCCTGTCGATAACCGGGAGGCCCTTTTTAAAATATGATTATGATTAAGTACATTGATTGATCTATATCTTTAAAAAATATAGAAAATTGGTTTGTAACTAAAATTACTTCATTTTTTTTTCAGATATTGCGCATACTAATTTTACAAAGTAATTTTCATTTTGTAGTTTTTGGAAATCAATCACTCGCCACGTTCTAGGTAAAAAGCATCTTAGAAATCGCATTTCGAAGTACCCTAGAAAAAAGATAGGTTTTGTGTGTTTAATGTAGAAATGCAACGCATGCGGCGTAACCCGTTAATATGTTTTGGTCTATAAGTACCTTTATTGCAGTTCTTATATTCAAACAATTAATATTCTAAAAATATAATGTTTTTAAACCTTATATTCTAACACTATAATGTATTTGTATAATGTAAGCCTTATATTCTAACACTATAATGTATTTGTATAATGTAAGCCTTATATTCTAACAATTAATATTTTCTAACAATCTATTTCATTTAATTATCATATTCTAACAGTGTATTATATTTAATTAATATATTCTAACACTATAATGTATTTAAGCCTTATATTCTAACAATTAATATTTTCTAACAATATATTTCATTTAATTATCATATTCTAACAGTGTACACTATTAAAACAAAAGAGTGAAATCCACTCCAGTTGGATAAGTGCATTTTCGACACCCTAAAGACATGCATATTTTCTCAGACTGAGTTAAAATCACTCGTTTGGAGTGATCCTGTCGGAGGTTTAACACACAAAGGATCCCCTCGAAAAGGAGAAGTGCATTTTCCAGTCTGGAGGAGTGAAATCCACTCAGACTGATGTAAATTGGGAGTGTTTGTTTTAAGAGTGTATTATATTTAATTATTATATTCTAACAATGCTTATTATTTATGCTATTGCTTATATATTCTAACAATATATTTCATTTAATTATCATATTCTAACAGTGCATTATATTTAATTATTATATTCTAACAATGTATTATATTTAGTTATTTTTTTTCTAACAATGTATTCTATCTAATTATTATATTCTAACAATGCTTATTATTTATGCTATTGCTTATATATTCTAACAATATATTTCATTTAATTATCATATTCTAACAGTGCATTATATTTAATTATTATATTCTAACAATGTATTATATTTAGTTATTTTTTTTCTAACAATGTATTCTATCTAATTATCATATTCTAACAACGTATTGTATTTAATTATCAAGTTCTAACAATGTATTATATTTAATTATTATATTTTTTCAATGTATTCTATTTTATTATTATATTATAACAACAAAATTATAACAATATAATCTACTTAATTCTTATATTTCAACAATGATCTCTCATCTTATCTGTATTTAATTCTTACGTTCAAGTAAGTTTTACTAAGAATCCCTCCACTAATACGTTGCAATTTTTTCAAAACAAAAACTCTCCACTCACAATGCGAAACCTTAACACAGCCGACCAAAAACCCACAGTTTTTAACGACTCCCGTATTTTGCCAGGTCAGCGGGAAGCTAATGAGCTTTTAACTATTGATCATCGGCGGCTCACAACTGCCACACGGTGGTTATTTACGTAACTACAAAAGCAAAGCCAGAAAGAGTTGAAATAGTTTAAACCCCCGCTGCGTTTGTTAAATCGCTATTGACAAGTATGGATTCCCCAGGAAAAGCTTAGAACAAAATGCTTTGAATTGATGATGTGGTAACAATGTTGATTTATTCATTATTTTCCTTCTTAGATTTTGTATTGAGGCATCTGCGGGATAGGACAAAGAAGAGACTTTGTATGGCTTAAAAATAATATTAAGTTGACATTGATCTGGAGAGATACATTGTTGATAGCATAAACAAAATGGCGGCATCTATCATGATATTGGTGCTTCCGGCTACCTATTAGTCTTAGAATAAACTGATTTGACACCATATGGTAGGCTATTTTTTGTTACTTCTTTAAGATGTTTGTTTGGAAGTATTGTTTTGAGATAACTGAAGGAAAGGAGAAATGGAAATTGAAAAAGTATTTTTGTTATTGCAACCTGTTTCGCATTTTTTCCCTCTTTCTCCACTTGCATTACATAATATATTAGATAAACAGGAGTAATTAAGTACTGAAATAAAGACGTCAAATCATTCAAGTGTCGCCGTGTCAAATTTTATTTGGGTGTTTGAAAATGGATAAAAGAATAGATTGATAAAAACCTTAAAATGACATCTGCAATGAAGTTTTTTACTCTGTTTTTAATACACATTATATGAATTTTTTTAATTAAGTTTTTTCGACGTCAATTAATCGATACAAAAAAAATTAATATAGCAAATTTGTTTGTCTGTCTGGTTGTTAACGCAAGCGTTCTTCAATGTCTCCATTTTGCTCCTCATTGTCATTTTATTCTCTATCTCTATTATTTTCTTTTTTATAATTTTCTATGTTTCTCTCACTTTTATTCTCAGCCTATATTTTTCTCCCTTTCTATTCTGTATCTAAATTTTTCTTGCACTCCCTTTTATTTCTCTTCATCACTATTTCTCCCCTTTTATTATTCTATATCTATATATCTTTTATATGTTTCAATATATAAAGATTATATTTCATGTCTTTATATCTTTAATTATATTTATGTATATTCACAATTTTCGTTCTGTATTCTGGATTTTTCTCACACTTCCTTTTTATTCTTTCATCATCACTATTTTTCCCCCTTTATTATTCTCTTTCAAACTATATATTTCTCTGTATCTGTGTCTCCATCTACTCCCTTTGAGTATATTTTCTCTATTCCTCCATAACTTTATTTACCCACCTTCTCTTATTTTCACACAAAATCACTCCAAGGTTATCCCCTGTACAAAACTTTTAACCAAGTTTCATATATGTAAGCTGAAAAAAAAGTTTGCTCATCAACACGCTATCTCTTATGCTCAAGCCCCTTGAAAATCGATCCGTGAAACTCGATTTCAGACTCTAGTGGTGAGTTCTCCAGGTAGCATACCGTCCCCAAGGATTCAACCCACGCCAAAATTATCCTCTTATGTCCCAATGGGAATTTATTCCATAAAGGAGCCTATCTCATTACAGCTAGTACATCTGAACTAGCCCAGCTGGACTGAAGAAAGCGAGTATAAGAAAAGTGAGTTTTCGGGTTAAAATTTACGTATCAAAATTTTAGGACAAAGCAAGTCAATTAATGAGCACTAAACATAAGCGTCAATCATCAGAATCATTATTTTCCCCGAAACCCAACACTGTTTAAAAAAATGGGGAGAGATTACACCGGAATCTGGAATAGACCGGAAGAGAATACACTGGAAGAGAACCGGAAGAGAATACACTGAAAGAGAGAACCGGAAGATAACTGGAACTTTCTAGCTGCCTACACTATTTTGATCGTGAATTTGCCTGTATTGCGGTAAAACTGTAACTTAACTGCACCGAAAAAGTAGTCAACGCTCCAAATAGTTGTGGCAGTTAGAAAGTTCCTGGATTCCGGTGTAATGTTGGACTATAATGTTTAACTATGTCATTTTAGAAAGGATTTTCACAAAAAAATCTTCTTTTTGCTTCTATGTAGTCATTTATCTTCCAAGTACATAGTTTCATACTACTACAACAACATGGCCATATAAAAGCATTTCGAATAAGAATAAAGAACATGAAGAACCATACAAAATGAAAGCACAAAAAGAAACATGCGAACGGAAGAGTCTTTGCCTCATATATAATTAAAAATTAGTTTGTATATTATAACGAGGTTAAAACAAACTCGCGTGACAAAGCAAATCTTAAACCCACCTAACGCAACTCCATAGAGTTTAGAAATAACGAAAATTTCATATTCAGAAGAAAAAAACATCACGAAGCTATCTCCTTACACAAAGGACCCTTAAAATCGATACATAGAACGAAAGAACTCAGGTAGTGTCCTCCCAAGGGGTTCTGAAATCCCCGGGGGACAAAACTCTAGCCGAAATTATCGTCAGAAATCCCAAGAGGGTCCTATTCTCGGACAAGAACACGGGCCAATATGACGTAGAAGGGAATTAGGACGAAAAATATCGCTTCTTGGGAGGAATGGGGTGGGGCCCGATCTCGGGAGGATGGGGCCCACCCATCCATCATAACAGGGCCCCGGGGGAATGGGACGGTAGAGGAGGGGGCCCCGAGGGAGGTTTGGGATGCAGGGTTGGCCTGATGGCGGCCATCTTTGTCTTTAAATACCAAAAGCATTTCACTTTTAAAGATCAAAATGTTTTAAACAGAACATTTTTAAAGAATTTATTTTGCTGATGGAAAATTATATATTGCTACAAAAACAAAATTTTCTTTCATTCAAGTAATCCAATAGTTATCGAAGTGATAGGTTAAGTTAGGTTTGAATTATCGTTGCACGAGAGCTATTGGCGACGGTTTTGTGGTATTTTACAGCCACAGTTAAGTGACGAGCCGAGACCTAAAGAGGAACCCAACGCAACCGTTAAGGGCGACAACGTACACAGCGTTAGAACTTTGAAGGATATTTAACGTGCACTCCCTTACACTGGGTGTTATTCGTCGGACATTTTTGGCTGCACGGGCCGTTTATAGGTCGGCAGCTATTTTGGCGATGCCCGGACCCGAACCTGAGACCTTTCGCATGCTAGGCGAGGGCCTAACCGTCTAGGCTCAACGGCCCCCTCGAAGTGATAGGGATAAATGAAAGTGAAGTTTGAAGAAATGAAGATTATTCTTACAGCTATCTGTAAATATACAGCACACGAGTAAGCATTACGTTGCCCGGTGGCACACTCGTTAGGATTCTAGCCTTTGGAGCTGCTGGGGTCGGGTTCGAATCCCGGTCAGGTATGGATGTTTGTGACTGTCAATAAATGTTGTTATTTGTCTATGTGTTTGTGTCGTCTCTTTCTTTGTGTGTCTCTTGTGCTTGTGTCATTTCTGGGGCTTAGTACAATAGACTTAAAGTCGCAGTGCTTGGCGATCTTGCCCCCCACCAAGAAAGTCATAAGTCATAAGCATTACGTTTACCATCAGGTGTGCTATAATGTGACAAATTTTGTCAAGTTTTCCGAGTGATTATAAAATAATATTAAAGTTAAGGACATAAACGTTATTTCTAGTATGCATACTCTCTGGAAGTGGTTCGAATACGTAATTTGTAGTAAAATATTATTTATTAAAAAAAATTTTTTAAATATTTTTGCCAATTTCAAAAACTAAAATGACAGGCCAGCTATGTTTATCATCTATAAAGCCATTTGTAAAAATATTCAATACAGCCAAGATAATTTTGCTTTGAAAGCTTTTTCCTTCATTACACTCTTAAAACAAACACTCCTAATTTAACTCAGTCTGAGTGGATTTCACTCCTCCAGACTGGAAAATGCACTTCTCCTTTTGGAGTGGATCCTTTGTGTGTTAAACCTCCGACAGGATCACTCCAAACGAGTGATTTTAACTCAGTCTGAGTAAATATGCATGCCTTTACGGTGTCGAAAATGCACTTCTCCAACTGGAGTCGATTTCACTCTTTTGTTTTAAGAGTGTAGATTAATACAGATAGAGACCCGGCTACGCTTGCAACCCCCTTAACCCTCTAATGCATACTGTTGCCGTTTGGTAACAAGTTACATAATCCACCTTATTCTATTAAAGTAGACCTCCCTCTTGACACATTTGTGTTTTTTCATCTATTACATTCCATTTTGAAGTTTTACTTAATGATAACCCTCATAGATGACAGTAGTAAAAGTGTATTCAAAATTAAAGAGTGAGGTTAATAACTGTTGCGAAATTACGTTTTTGGCAGTTTTCAAAGTATAATAATAATAATACAAATACAAATAAATTGTTTTGAAAAATTAATTGTAGTTAAAGAGGGTTATTTTAAAATATATTTAGTAGTTTTCTAGTCATTATTATCAAAATTGGAATTTTGTAGTTGGTTTTTGTAATATGAAAAAAAAATTAAAAATTGAAATTATTTGAATTCTAATGCAGTTATTTTTTTTCAGTATTTTTCCCATAATGTTTGAGTATTAAAGATTGAAAGGGATGAAAAAAATTCATGCATTAGAGGGTTAAATAATGATAGGATGAAGTATCGATTATGAACATTGAGGTATGCTCTTTCAGACATGCTGAAACCATTGCCATCCCAATTTCAAAAACAATAATTGCAGTTAATCCCAAGAAGAAGAATCAATCATTTATTCCTTCAAATCAATTAAAAAGTCATCAAAATACAACTTTGGAAATGAATATTTTATACGTCAAATTTATACCGAAAGGTTTTTTTTTTGGAATAATTGCTACTAGTTAGTTGGGAGTCCACTTTAAATTCGTAGAATGACAATGGAATTACATTTTTTATCTGACCAATGACAACTTGAAGAACGATCCGTCAAACTCGCTGCCAGGTGATCTTGTCTTTGTTGGTGGTCCGGTGTCAAACGATTTTGAGACAAACGATATCGGGAGAGGTATCTCGTGATCGAGAAAAAAAAGTGGTGAAGGCCAAGGAGATAAAACTCGGGTGAATTGAATTTGGATATTATTTATTGTCTGTTTATACAATGAATTAATTAAAGAGTAGGGTATACTAAAATATGCGCGTGCGCGTTCTATGTTCATTTTCAAATTCAATGTTCAATTACAGTTTTAAAACGTTCTGGAGGGTTACGGATTTTTAGGTTGAGCTATCAAATCAACATAGCAATTTTTATGGTACATTTCGTGGCAAAAGAATCATTTATCTTGTTTAGTAAAACGTGACAGTTGTTTAATAAAGGGTGAGGCAAACAAAAGTGGCCCCGGTCTCGAGATAAGAATACGACAGAAATGATGCCAAGTCTAAAACCAATACAAAAACAGGTTTGCTAACTGAAGGTATTGATCGCTTCAATATTAAGCTCAAACAAACGCCTGGCGTCTTATTTGCCGGTAACTACGCTACGGTTTTAGAAGATAGTTGAAATGAAATATAAACAAGGTTTGTAGAGCTGATCAAGAAAAGTTCCCACTAGTGATTATTTGATTGTTTCGATCGTTATTTATCGTAGAGAATCGGACCTTTTTGTCTTTGGTAATAAAACATTCTAAATTGATTGCAAGACACAAAATTGGCATTTTGGGACGTTTTCATACAATACGAACTAAGGTCTGAACTCGCCACTAGTCTATGAGTAGCCCTAATGTGAAGCTAATCCGGTCCAACCAATGCAAAAACAGGTTTCAGGCTGCCTCAAGAGATTTTCTTGCCAAGTATTTCAACGTATTCCTATCTCTAGAACGGGGCCACTTTTGTTTGCCTCACCCAGTATTTCGTTCGGTAAAAAGTAATCAAATAAATACTGTTCTTATGATATAACCACTTTTAGGGGGTTTTGCTGACGTGTTGCCTCCAGGGCACAGTCTGGAAGGACAGAAAGGGTGCAGTTGCTTCCTTTGGAGCAAGTCTTTGATCACCCATGAGGGTTGAAGTCTACTTCTTAGGGATTTCACCGGGGGCTGGGGAGCCCAGTCGGTTAAGCACTCGCTTAGCATGCAGAAGGTCCCAGGTTCGGGTCCGGGCATCGCCAAAACAGCTGCTGACCTACAAACGGCCAGTGCAGCCAAAAATGTCCGACGAATAATAAGTACACGTTAAATATCCTTCAAAGTCCTAACGTTGCATACGATGTCGCCCTTAAAGGTTGCGTTGGGTGCCTATTCAGGTGTTGGCTCGTCACCTGACTGTGGTAAAATACGACGCCCGTCACCAATAGCTCTCGTGCAGCTCTAGTGCGACGATAATTCAAACCTAACCTTACCTAGGTATGGCACCACCTCCTCAATTTAGGCACGTCGCTGGAGGGTGATGCACTTTTCTCCAGACAATCTGCACCCATGGTAGTACGCTATGACCCCCCACTGGACTTTTGGACTCACAGACTTAACGAGCACGTTCACCGCATGTACTCGGGAAAACACAAGTATCCGCGCCTTACCCGGGATTTGAACCCGGGCCCACTCGATTGACAAGCGGGTTTCTTTTTTCATCCCGAAAAAATATATTTGTATCTTTAATACTCTTATACATTAAAAATACTGAAAATACTGAAAAAATACTGAAAAAAAAATAACTGCATTGGAATTTAAATAATTAAAAAAATTTAAATTTTTGCCATATGGCAAAAAGCAACTACAAAATTCCAATTTTAATGAGAATAATGGGAAAACTACTAAATATAATTTAAAATAACCCTCTTGAACTATAATTATTTTTTCAAAACAATTTATTTGTAATTTAGTACTAACATTATTATACTTTGAATACTGCCGAAAGACGTAATTTCACACACACACACACACACACACACACACACACACAACAGTTAAACTTCACTCTTTAATTTTGAATACACTTTTACTACTGTCATTCCAGATGAAGATCTAGTACGACGTTTCGGTCTGCTTCCGACGGTCTAGACGACTCCAACACCACCAAGCATTTTCATATTCATCTTAACCTTTATAGTTTAGACCCACTTTTATAGAACAGAACACTATAGCCCATTCCGGCTGATTAAAAATAAAAACGAAAGCCTCCACGAAAATCACTAATTACAATGCAAATCAGCCGCGTGCCAATAAGCCCACCGGACCACAATCAAAACCATCGAAACAGCTCCTACGCCAAAGATATGCTCTTTGCATTCCTAAACCTCTATTGTTTTAAGGAAACTTTTTCACCCACGATAGCTGTTTTATCTGTTTACACACTATATCTCTCTTAGCCGCAAAGTCTTTCTAATTCAGATTGAATAATACCGAATCGGCAACAGCATTAAAGTTGAAGGTCTAGTACGACGTTTATTACTCCAACACACGAAGCAATTTCATCATTTACACACATTTCACAAAGCAATTTCATCATCAGCAAACCATTTCTCTAGGGTTGGGTCCCAGATGGCCTATTGTTTAGCATCGCATGCCAGCAGTCTGCCCTCTGTAACGGGTGCGGGCTCGATTCCCGCCTTCGCCCTGGGTGCACTTCCTCTCTCTGTGACAGTAAAACTCTTTATGTGTCTGTTTTATTTGACGGGAAGATTTATAAGCGGGTCTCTAATCAAGCACACAAACCGGTATATAAATGTTAACTACCCCACCCCACCTCAAGAGTTTAAACCATTACTTTTGTAGAAACATACTCGAAAACCATTCCATATTCTGGCTGATTAAAAATAAAAGCGAAACGCCCTCTCAAACCCTACTGCTAATTACAATGCAAATCAGCCGCGTCCCAATAAGCCCACGAGACCATATTCCCAACCATCGAACAATTCCATAGCAAAGAAATGCTTTTTTGTTTTCCTAAACCTCTATTGTTTTAAGGAAACTTTTCCACCCAGGGATAGCTGTAGCTGTTTACACACTATATCTCTAAGCTATAAGTCTTTCTAATTCAGATTGAATGATACTGAATCGTCAACAGCATTCAAGTTGAAGCTCTAGTATGACGTTTGTTACTCCAACACCACCGCGTCACCCTTAACGCGTTGGGTGTCTATTCAGGTGTCGGCTCGTCACTTGACTGTGGTTCTAAAAATACGACGCCCGTCGCCAATAGCCCTCGTGTAACTCTAGTGCGATGATTCAAACCGACAGCACCGAGCATTTTTATATTCCTCTCTAGACCTTTATGGTTTAGACCCACTTTTATAGAACATAACCCTATAGCATATTCTGGCTGATTAAAAATAAAAACGAAACTCCCTCTCGAACCCCACTAATTACAATGCAAATCAGCCGCGTCCCAATAAGCCCACGAGACCATAACCCCAACCATCGAAACAGCTCCATCGCCAAAGAAAGCAGCAAACACTCTTCGCTCCAAAGGGAAATGACCAGTTACACGTCCTCCAAGTCGCCCATAAAAGAGCCCTCCCGACAAGAAAAAGGAGCCAACTTTCCTTCAAAACTCCTTTTAAAACCCCTCTTCTAATTAAATCGAATCTCCAGGGGCCGACCCGAGCATGCGCCTTGGCATGGGCCCCTGGGGCATTGTACCAGGGCCCCGTCAACCCATCCAGCCCATTAGGCGGCCCCGGATCCCGCCTATTTATTGTGTTCATCTATTATTGAAGAAAGAAAAGGGCTTCCTATATAGTGGATGGAAGACGCCCGGGACCGTACGTTAGGAGTGTCCTGGGCACTAAGAAATATGCAAAGCCCACGATATAAAAGCCTTGAGGAAAATGCATCTTTGGGAGGGGGTGGGAGAGAGGCCAAAGCGAAATTAAAATGCCTTTTATTTTGTTTGTATCCACCCACTGGAAATACCAACCTGGGATTACCCGGCGAAAGGAGGTGTAAAGGATGATCCCACTGTGTACTGTAACTAAATTGTATCGAAAGTGGTCCAACTCAAATTTTAACAGAAATGAGACTTTCCGAAATTTAGCCATTTCCCATTATTAATCCGAAAATATTGAAAATGGAAAATAGAGTATAGAAAAATATGAAATTAGAAAGTAGAGTACAGAAAAATATGAAAATAAATAGTAGAGTACACTCTGCATATTTATGTATGTCTGCACACACATCAATCCTCAATCCGTACTGGTCATTTAAACTTTCGTTCTAACCTTCGGATTTTTAATTTTCTTTTAATTTTTATATGTATGACCTTTGACATTTTATTAGATAATTTTTCTCCATATCCTCATCCGCCCGTACTGCACAGGTTTCTGATAGTATATAAATAAAGTTTTATTAAAAACTCAAAAGTAGACTTTTTTTAACGGATTTTTTAACATTCATTTGTAATTAAAATTAAACACAAAAATAACTACATGTGAATTACGAAAAAAGTTAATTGTAATAATTTTGTAAAATAATGTCTTCTAAATTTCTTATATTCATTGAATTGTATTTCTTTCAAATTCGTTAAAATTGCTCCAAAGTGCAGTCCTAAGATTTACAGCTATTGAAAATGAATGCTTAGATATGATGCACATTAGTTTCTTTCAAAACCATAAAAAATTCGTTAATGAAAGGAAAATTATATATTTGATCAAAATTGATATTATTTCTGAAATGAGGGACATTAAATATGAAAAGACTAGTTTCTCTGACAGTGTACAACATTTGCAAATCAATGTGCCTTTAAGTTGCGTAGACTTTATATGTGGAATTTTCCACGCTTCCTTTGAAAAGGCAATCCAAATTTAACTAATTTCACAACAGAGTTCGGAGTTTCTTAAAATAACAGTTAAAAAAATTATTGAAGATGTTACTTTAAAGAAATATGAATACTAAATTAATAAACATATTTACAATGCCTCGTTGGTGTGGAGCGAAGTTAATTTGTTTAAAATATGAATTTTATCATCTCTGAGAGAATTATTGAAAGAGCATTTCAGAGGGATTTTCAGTAGATTTCAGAGGGAGTCCAATACAACTAATACTTTAGTTTCGAAATCACAACTTTTGAAAAAGAATTGGTTTGCCATGTTTGCCCTTTTTCACCAGGTAAGGGAATCAACATAACAGCGAAATGAAACACATTTGGAACAAAAAATTTATCTAGTTATTTAATTATGTATTTTCGAAGTTTTAAAATGACCGAAATATACAGCAGATTGCGA
This sequence comes from Hylyphantes graminicola, assembly GCA_023701765.1. NCBI lineage: Eukaryota > Metazoa > Arthropoda > Arachnida > Araneae > Linyphiidae > Hylyphantes > Hylyphantes graminicola. The sequence continues at coordinate 14,186,720 of CM043118.1, forward strand.
CACTATTTCAAAACTTTATCAATTTATAATTAAATAAAATAATGTTATTTTCTTTTCAATTTTTTTTTAAATTGATCTTATGATGATTCCCATACCTGGTGAATCTGGGGTACGATGGCAAATCAGTTATTTAGCAAAAGTTGTGATTTCAAAACCAATGCTCTATGTTAGCTAACAGTCCCTCTTAATGTGACGTAATAGAGGAACAAAATCTTTGAAGAGAGAAGGTGGTTGGGGTTGAGTTACGTTCTCCATTTCTTCCTAAAGCCTTCGTTTCCTGAACATCCTAATCGTATCGTCCCTCACGAACGACACACTGCTTTGGAAAAATTGCAATAAATTATAGCTCTCACTTCAAATTAATATTCAGTGACGAAATGTTAGTGTTACGGTCGATGACGAACGATACCTTTAGTTTAAGATTGATGGGTAAAGCGGTAGATATCGACGCTCATATCCCCATTTTGTCCCCGAAATATCATCCAATCCACATGTAGGTATACAGCGGTTTGTTTCAGTTGTTCAGCGGTTGATTGTGACGGACGCTACGGATTACATGCATGTTCTTCTGAAACGCAAGGTTTAGGAAACTAAATCTTAAACGTCTTCTAAGAACGTCTTTTGAATCACACTTCCATTAGGTGTTCTGTAGTTAGTGGATATAATGTAAACCAAGCCCTTATAGTTACGCACAGGGCCTGTTCTACTATAAGGCCTGTTAGGCCCGGAACTAGGGACTCCAGATTTTAGGGACCCCTTAAGTTTCAGTTTATAATATGACGAATGCTGTATAATCCCAAGATATCAGTAAATTAAAAAAAAATACATATGATACTCCATTTTGCTTTTTGCTCGACTTTAACTGAGAAATTGACCTAACGTAGTAGTGTAGTGTAGTGTAATCGTTTCCGGCTACCTATTTCTAGCCTCCGTGAGGAGCTTTAACACAGCCAATAACGCCTCGTAATTTAGAACCCTGGTCAAGTAACGAGGTCGACACCTGAGTGGGCACCCGACGAAACTTCAAGCGACATCGCACGCTGACGCCGTCGGGACTTTGGACGCCACAGATTTAACGAGCACGTCTGTCCCAGTATACTCGGGCCCATCCGTCACTTGTTGGATTTTCTACTCTTTTCCAGTACAGATATCCGATTTATAGGATGACTGGCAGTAGGTGGGCTTGAACCCCCGCACTCCTGAGAGGGCAGAATCCTGAGGCAGATGCCTTAACCACTCGGCCACGGACGGGCCTGACCAAACGTGTTTGCTTTGATCGATGTTTGTGAGGAATACAATTAAATTGTAGTAAAAATATGATGCATAGGTCAAAAAGGACCATCAATACTTAAAATCATTCAAAACATTATCCGTAAAGGGGCAACCAAAATAGGTTGTGCCTATCGCCTGAGTTTTATATTAGAACAGGCCCTGGGCGGTACGGAGAAAGAGTTTTTGGATTAACGCCTTACAGTATAACGAGTGTGCATTTTAATGGGAAATTAATATACTTAATGAAAATTTTTGAAAATGCACCAACCCAAACCCTTCAGAGTCAATGGTGGAATAAGGATTCCTGCCCTCCGGAGTTTCTTGTTCCCAAGGTGGCCTTTTCCGGATTGATCGCTTTTCCTGTTTCCAGGATTCTCCCCAATTGCATTAAGCCACGGACTCCCGAGGGAGGTTTTAATTTACTTTTTAATCCCCTCCAGACCACGATTCCAGAAAGTTCTGGAACAGAAAGAAGGATGGGTCTCGAATTTTTACCATCCTTTGGGGGGATTATCCCGGAAAAGGACCTCGAAGAAGCCTCGTTGCCATTAGGCAAATCGAAATATTTGTGTTTTGGGTGCAATTTGTCCCCGCGTTGTTTTCATTAACGACTTTCTGGAGCCGGAATGTCGTAGGATTAGAGAAATTCCTTATGTTTTTTTGGTAAATTGCCCAATTGGGTTAACCCTTTATTCGTGAGTTATTGCTGTAAAATGAGTGTGGTGTCCACCCAAGGGAGTGATGCTGTGTTCATAAGGTTGTGTGTTTATAATTATGAGTTTAAAGGTGAGATTTGAGGATTTATGGGGATTAAAATGGTGCTTATTTTATTAAATCCATTTGATGGTTGCCGTAATGTATTTCACCCATATTTATGTATACTCATTTTATTTCTCAGGCATTCCTAAGGCATTAGAAGAAGTATTCTACCAGAAGTGTAATTCATAAAATGTATATGTAAAAAGATTGATTACAATTATTCAGTACATAAAAAATAACCATGAAAAATATTGATTATAATAACAAAAATAGAGAGATCAACCAATCAAAAGCATCTGGTTTAAGTAATAACTTATGTTAAAGACATAGTATTACCTAAAATACAAAAAAAAAATAATAATAAAATAGATTCAGTCGTTTTATTGGATCAAAATGTGGATGGACCAATGTGATTCATTCAAGTGGTGGTTACTGTATAAAATGCAATCAAAAACGTTTTTTAAAAATTATTATTTCATTATAAACTATATTTTATTTTATTATAAACAGCTATGCAACGTTCTAATGATTGAAATTTAAAATTAATAACAAAGAGCTTAATTGTGCAGCAATTTCTCAGCAAAGCTAAATAAAAAATAACTACCCTTACACAACAGTTACCGGAAGTATTTAAGACTTTTAAAACTTCAATTAATGACCAAAGTAAACAAAATTTAATTAAATAACCAAGTAGAGCCTTTTAAAATAATAAATTTGAAGGTCAAAAGCGAAAGGTGTTGACCGCACTTTAGACCCCGAGGCCCGTCTAAAACCATTCATCTCAATCTAAGCCAGAAACGTCGACCCGCCATTGTACAGGGTGGTTATAAAATAACGCTCGCTATTCGGAGTGGTCTGTAGCTTCAATGAATAATCCAAATGCATCAAAAATTGAGACACTTACTAATCAAGAAGGGAGAAAAAGAATGGAAGCATAGATTAAGATAGACTACTAAAAAACAATCGTGAAAAAGAATAATCATAAAAAACAATCTCGTCTCTTGACCAGGGTTCTAAATTACGAGACGTTGTCAATTATGGCCAATTACGGCCAACACAGCTAATAACGCCTCGTAATTTAGAACCCTGGTCAAGAGACGAGTTTTTTTTCTTTTCATAAATAATGGAATCATAGAACAGAAACTCGTCTCTTGACCAAGGTTCTAAATTACGAGGCATAGCCAATTATGGCTAATTACGGCCAACACATCCGATTACGCCTCGTAATTTAAAACCCTGGTCAAGTGACGAGTTTGTATTTTATGATTCCATTCTCTCCCCCCCCCCCCTTCTTGATTGGTCAGTGTCTCAAAGTTTTTTTGCATTTGGATTATTCATACCACTCCGATTAGCGAGCGTTATTTTATAACTACCCTGTACACTCCTTGCCAACCTAGGTTGGGTAAATAGAAATATGCCATGGAGAAGATCCTTTCGCGGATGTAAAGAGTTCCACAATATATTTGTGAATCCATCCAGAAAACATGTTTGAAACATTAATTTCGTTTAAGGCCTAACATATTTGAATATTATTTGTGAAAATTTGGCAATTTTATCAGAGTGAAAAGTGTATTTTGGTTAAATTGTATTAAAATAATTTTGTATGTAAATATTAAATAACAAGAGTTTCCAACTAATGAACCAATCGCGCTTTCCCCTCCCCTCGGCCTTTTACTCTTTCTTTTTACCCAAGTTAGGGTGGCACGGAGTGCATAATTGTTCTGTTTTTTGGTAACCCCTCTTTCTGCTTGTTACCGTTTAGTTACTTGAGCTAACACAAGAATTCCCATTAGGTAAATCAGATGGCTAACTGGATGGTTAACACTCATTTAACTGTCAAAATGACCAAAGACATTGTTTATTTTCAGTGAACGATAGTCAATCCATGATCCATGACGAGCTTAGTGGAAGAACGTGCTAAGTGACAAAAAAGGTGAAAACGAGAAAATGAGCTTTGAAGTTTTTCGTGTCAACTCAAACGAAGAGTACACGGGAATAACCGATTTATTTATTAGGCGGACGCCTAATCAATTGTCTGTCTTGGACAATTGTCTGCTTGGCGGCAGAAAACCGGTTTCTCTCTTTCTTCCTAGCTTGGTCCAAGCGTTGGGATCGCCAATCGCCTGAATCTTGGTAGCTAGGAACCACAGAGATAGTAGTTAAAGTATTAGCGTGGCATATCACGTGAACTACAACACTGAGTCCATTGGGGCTCTTCTGGGAGCTCCTTGCGCGTTCCGTCGTTAGCATTGGAGGTCACGTGATCTGCCACTATATTACTTTAACCATGATATCTATGGTAGGAACTGGTTTCCTTACACAAGATTAGGCGATCACTCGCTATCATCGCCAAAGTGGCCTGCTAAGGAAATTTTCTGCAAAATCAATCGGTTTTTCCCGTGTACTCTTATATATGATAAAAGCGGCACTTACAAAAGATAAAAATATACTTATCTTAAAGTTTATAAAAATTGGGGATCTTGTGTGATCTATAAAAATGACAAATGACAGTGATTGTGCCCTCTAGAAGGGAAGGGCGTTGGCTATATAGCCCATTACCCCGCTCGCCAGAAGAGACAGTCACAAGAGACACACAAAGAAGGACGCCACAAACACATAGACAAATAACAACATTTATTGACAAACACAAACATCCATGCCTTTACCGGGATTCGAACCCCCAGCAGCTTCAAAGGCTAGTACACTAACCATTGCGCGTGTGATCTAGAAAGGAAGGAATGAAATGTTCATTGAAACAAAAATCTCACTTTTTTCAAAAATGTCACTTAGCACGTTCTCCCACTAAGCCGTTCAAATAGGAATCACCAACGTCAACTGTTTGAAAGTCAGATGACTTCGTTTTCAATATTTAAACGCTACTTAAATATCGATTAAAGTTATTACGTTTTTTCGGTTTAATGCGTATTACACACTTAACTAGGTGGATGGTTAACTATAATTTAACTGTCCAAATGACGGGCATCGGTTACTTTTGGGCATTTGGTGAATGACAGTTAACCCATGTTTACATTGAGAATCTTCACAGTATTGCTTGTTTGAAACTCAGATTGCTTCAATTCAATATTTGAAAGCCATCAAAGCTACTTAAATATCGTTTAAACCACCTATAATGTTTTTATGTTTAATTCGTAGTAGATGAATTAGTAGCTGGAGGGTAAACTATCCTTTAACTATTCAAATAACAGGCATCGTTTATTTTCGGTCACTTGGTGAATGATTGTTAGCCCATGATTATAGCTGAGAATCTCCACTGTCAGCAGTTTGGAATTCAGATTACTATAATAGTCCAATTCATTATTTGAATGCTGCCAAAGCTTCTTAAAAAACGATTATAATGTTGGATGGTATACATATATTTTCATGCTTGTGTGCTTGCTCAGAGAGCTGCTTATAAACCTTCGTCAAGTAAGATAGTCACAACACACACATGCACACATACGTGACAGATGCTGCCATCTATCGCACTCCACCTCCACAATTTAGACATGTCCCGGAAGGGGTTGGAAATAGTCTCCAGGAACCTGTACCCGTGGGAAACTGCGCTGCGCAATGACGGCCCCCACGGGACTTTCGGACCCAACAGATTTAACGAGCAAGTACTCCGCATATACTCGGTGGGTTTTCAGCTACCAGGACCCGATCGCGGGACCTTCCGATCCGTAGATCAAGACACTGACCACAGGGCGCCACACAGCCCAATTATAATGTTTTGAACTAAATGCTTGAATGTTTACTATGTTTATATTTATGTTTTTCGTCAAAGTTAGAGTTTTTATTCAATACGAATTAACAATTTTTTCATTACTGTTTTGTATTTAAGTAAAAAAAAAAAACAATATTATCTATACGAAATTTCATCGAACTGTTGAGGAAAGGTCGCTGAAACGATAAAACTCAAAATCAATGCAAATTTCTTTTTCTTCCTTCCCGGTTTTTGACCAATCTACAGGGTGCTCCAAAATTGACCGGAAATAGAGAGAATGCTATTCTGATATACAGCCCCGTTTATCCGAATCCCGGATATCCGAAAATCGGTTTATCAAACAAAATTTCCGAGCATTTCGATTAAAATAAGAAATGTGTATAAATAAATACACAAAAAATAAATACGTGCTTACAAAGTTGGTTTTATTTCGCGATATGTTCAGTAATTTCTAAAATATGCACTCCGTGCCAACCTACCTTGGGTAAAAACACAGAGTAAAAAGGCAGAGGGAAAAGCGCCATTGTAAGGTAATATTTACATACAAAATGATCTCAATACAATTTAACCCAAATACACTTTTCATTCTGATAAATTTTCCAAATTTTCTCAAATAATATTCAAATCTGTTAGACCTTAAATGTAATTAATGTTTTAATTTTAAACATGTTTTCTGGATGGACTCACAAATCATTTATGAAACTCTTTATATCCGCGGAAGGATCTTCTCCATAGCATATTTCTATTGACCCAGCTTAGGTTGGCAAGGAGTGTAATATTTCCTTTGAAAAAATATGTAACATTACAATCGTATTAAATAAGTGACTTGTTTGAAAGAGGGAGGCGAGATCTCGGAACCAAAGAGAGATGAAGCTTGGTGTGGGGGCTCTGGTTAAACAACCCCTGGAGGCCAAACAAAATACCAGTAATCACTTACCGAATATATCTCCGGTCCCAAGCTCCGCATTATTAAACGCCTACCGTATTACCACACCATATAAGAACAATAAAAAGCATCCAGTGGCCCTAACCCCAAAGTCCTCCTTTCTGCCGGGTAATTGCCGGCATAATAGACACGATATCGTGAAACCGAGGCAAAAATCGATGGGCGCTTGTCTAGGAGCCCATTAATGATTGACTATTGATGCCCGATGCGTGGTCTTTTAGGGTTAAGGGGGAATGCGCGTGCAGGACCGGGGGTCTCCAAACTCAAGTGCCTCAATGTTAATCCAATGGGGAAAAAACTATTTTCTTTGCCACATTTCTCCGGCTGTATTGAATATTTTTACAAGCGGATTTTTTTATGTGATAAATGTAGCTGACTTACAGGTCCCGACAAACCCACTTTTTGAAATTAGTACGAATATTCTTTTTTAATATTCAATAAAATATTTTAAACAAAATATTCGAAGCAATTTCAAAAAGTGGGAAGATAGTGACCTGTAAGTCAGTTACATTTATCACATAAAAAAATCCGCTTGTAAAAATATTCAATACAGCCGGAGAAATGTGGCAAAGGAAATATTTTTTTCCCCATTGGATTAACATTGAGGCACTTGAGTTTGGAGACCCCCGGTACTGCACGCCCATTCCCCCTTAACTGCGATCAGTTGTTCTGGCGATCACGAAGCCAGAGGTTTTCAGAACAGCAATATTGTTTCTGATCGACCACTTGTAGCCACTGTAATGGTTGGAATTTTTTTTGTGTGTTCCACCTTGTCAAAAAGATGCAAATGGGGATCGTGGAACAGAAGGTCCTTTTTGACTGGAAGCTTCCTTGTTTGAAAATGTATCGGTTTTTTTCGTTGTTCTTTTTTGCTCGATTGTTTGAGCAATGGCCACGGAATGAAGTACGAAATTGGACTGGCATGATCTATAAGTTGAATAATTCATTCTTAATTCTGTGGTTTGGGTTCTGATGTTTTTCGATTCCTACACACGCTACTATCTTTTTTTTGTTTTATAGTTTAATTTGTACACAAATGGTATCCGGAGAACACTTGGAGATCCGTGAGTGGTTTTTAAAGACTCTATTACCGGCACCACTCAATGATTAAAATAACTTAATTGTCAGGTCAGTGTAGGTGATGGATTTCCAAATTTGATCCCAGCAACTTCCTTTTAAACTTAACCCTCTAATGCATGAATTTTTATTTTCATCCCCAAAAAATATATATGTATCTTTAATACTCACACATTATGGGAAAAATACTTTAAAAAAATTTAACTACATTAGAATTTAAATAATTTAAATTTTTAAAAAATTTTCCGTATGACAAAAACCAACTGCAAAATTCCAATTTTGATAATAATGACTAGAAAACTACTAAAATTATTTCAAAATAACTTTTTTTAACTATGGTTTATTTTTCAAAACAATTTATTAGTATTTAGTACTAATATTATTATTCTTTGAATACTGCCAAAAACGTAATTTCACAAAAGTTAATAACCTCACTCTTTAATTTTGAATACACTTTTACTACTGCCATCTATGAGGATTATTAGTAACTAAAACTTTAAAATGAAATGTAATAGATGAAAAAAACACAGATTTGTCTAAGAGGAGCTCTAATTTATTACAAAAAAGTGGATTATGTTGCTTGTTACCAAACGGTAACATTATGCATTAGAGGGTTAATATTGATACATTATATAGCTAAGTATTTTTTTGTATTGTACTCCCTCTTACTTAGGGGTTGGTCGAAAGTTTTTAGACAAAAAAAAACTGTTAGTGTACGCAATGAAAAAAACATTTATTAAAAGTCAAACCTAATAGATACCTAAACCTAACTATCAAAAAAATCAAATCCAACTATCAAAAAAAATTAATGTTCAAGACTTACTGAGTAAATCAGATAATTCTTTAGGTGACAAGGGTTTTGTATAGGAGCTCCGGAAGTACTTCCTTCCGGAATGGCATAAACTAGAAAGTTCTGGAATGTTCATAATAATGTAGAAATAATAATTTGTAATTCACTATACTGGGATTTGAACCCACGACGCGACTTCACCTCTCGGTTTCGTGAGCCAATGCTTTGTCACTGCTGCAACGAATAGCGTCAATATATAAGAATTATGTTTATTTTTAAAAAGATGATCTAAAAATCAGATTTCCGATTGAAAAAGTAAAACGGTTCTTTAAAAAATCTTTAACTATAAAATTTTGAAATTAATGTGTATTGAAAGAAAAACCGGTGTATAAATTACTGAGACAGCCGGAAACACTCAAAAGGTTAATAATCCCATAATCCAAGACATTTTTTAAAAAAAATCAGCAAATTTTACTTCACAAAATATTTCTTCAGTTTCTCCCAAAGTTATCTCAAGTCAAAAAAAAAAAAAAAAAACGAAGATTATTAGCAAGATGATCGCTCAATTAATGCATCCACGACCGAAACCCCTGATTAAAAAAACTAATCAAGTCAATAGCTGATTATAATCCGCAAATAATCCAGAATAATTCCACCATCAATACTTTGAGACACAAACATCCTTTTAAGAAAGAAATATGTGCAAAAACTGAGCCTTAATTTGGTCATTAGGGTCCTAATGGCGTCTTTAAGTGACCGACAATTTTTCCGATAAACAGGTTTTTTTGGCGATAAATCTGCGTTATTTTGTTTTATTGAGGTGTGTTCCTGTGTTTTTTGGGAAATTAATTCGTGATATGGCTTTATCACGTGTACGGTTCGTGAGTTTTAGATTTAAAAGGGTATTTTGTTAAAAGCGTTACCTGCGATACTATCGGAGATTGTGTGTGAAGAATCATTTTTGATTGATGATTACTTGTCTGTTTATTTTACCATCAATTAAAGTATTGTTGTGGATATAAGTTGTTGTTACAATGTTTTGTAGGACAGGGTGGCTGAATGATCGGGAGGTACCGGGGTCAAATCCCTGTATAAGGCCATGGATGTTTGTGTTATGGGCTTTGTCATGTTGTATTTTTTATTTGTCCTTAAGCACACTTGTCTTTAAATGTGCTTTCTGTGCTCTTTAAATGTGTGTGCTCTTTAAATCTGGTGGAGTCGAAAATCCTGACGTTACGCAGCGTCAGGATTTTCGACCGCTCGAAGATTGTGTTGGGTAACCCCTCAGCTATCAAACACGTCACTTTACCAGGTCAGTAAATTGGCTGTTTTTAAGCACCACATGGAAGGTAGAAATAAATATCTGGGAATCGTATAATCTACCTACCCAGAATGTCTTATTGAAAACCGTCTTATGCAAAGCCCTCAACTTTGGCCGACAGGGAGACTGATGTTCAGAGAGCTGGCCAGTGGCCAGGCAGTCAGGGGTCCCAGGTTTGAATTCCGGCATATGGGCATTGATATTTGTTTTGATGCCTGTATTTAGCCTCAGTTCACTTACAAGGCAATATACGTGCTCGTTTAACATATAATATTGAAAGTCCCGAGCCCGACTAACGTTAGAAGATCCGTTCAATGATTCAAACTTCCTCCAGTGTCATCCCAAACCAAAGTATCTCTACTATTCAATATCCAAACGAATGAAAACAGATTCATTATAATGAAATATTTACATGCGAATATCCGGAGCGAATCAATTTGAAAGGTCTATTTTGAGGCCATAAAACCTCTTTGGAATCAACAGTTTAAGGCTTATCAGAAATCTCCATCTTCAATTACCCATTCAACCACGTTGTCAGAACTTATTAAATATTTATATGCGCACCTCTCACTTTAATGAGAAACAGATAAGGAATTTTGGTGAGAAGTGGAAGGCAAAAAATAATGAGATCTCCAAACAAACGAAGGGAGACTAGGGGAACTTTGGAGATTGACCAATACTGATGTGCTACCTGGGTATATGCATCCCAGACAAGGAAGCACTCGACAATAACATCCTCAACTACGTTTGTGGGCTAACTTTAGAAAAAAAGATCCGTGCAGTTCAATGATTCTAACTTTCTTCAGGTGTCAAAGTATCTCTCCGACGAATTCAATCTCCAAACAAACGAAAACAGCTTCATATGATAATGAAATATTTACATGCGAATATCCGAAGCGAATCAATTTGAAAGGTCTAATTTGAGGCCATAAACCCTCCTTATGGAATCAACAACATACTTCAACAGTTTAGGGCTTATCAGCAATATCCATCTTCAATTACCCATTCAACCACGTTGTCGGGACTTATTAAATATTTATATGCGCACCTCTCACTTTAATGAGAACCAGATAAGGAATTTTGGTGAGACTTTAAGTGGAAGCCCTCGGTGCAAAAAATAATGAGATCTGCAAACGAAGGTGTGTAGAATTAAGGTGTCCACCTGCTTCATTGGTTAGTCGCATTACTTAATGAGTGTGGAAAAGCTGTAACTGAAATTTGTTTTAAATGTGTGTGAGACTATTTTCAGAATAGCAGTAAGTATCTTGGTTTAGGAGTTGGTAATGCAACTATTGATACATAGATCAAAAGTATAACTACTACAGTTATGGGAACAGTTATGATATAATGGCCGGTCGGTCTCGATTGATTTGCGTTACGTTGCAAAACAACGAAAATGGCCAAATGTCGTAACCATTCCACATCATATTTCATATTACTTGATAGGTATATAGCGTATATAGTTATCCTGCGTTGAGAGTCTGAGCTCGTAAAAAAAAAAATCCAACGAATAGATCAGACATTATATACTAGCTGTACCTAATTAAGTTGCTTAATTGTGACAAAAGTTGGTTTCAAATGAGCCAGAAAGGACCTTATAGAGTATCAACAATTGCTCCGGAAACGTCGACTAATAGAGAAGCATTATAAATATCACAAGACAGTCAAAACTGTAGTCTGGAGAAATTTCAATTTCAATATAGTGAGGAAAGCCAAATTATAATTTCAATGTTTATCATTAGCTTACTGCTAGCAATCCGAGGACCCGTCGTCGGTCGAGAGACAATTCCACTATACTTCGTTTACTTGTGTAGCATCCGAAGATATAACCCGTGCAGTGTCCATAAAAATGGCACCACAATCTGAAGACCAAATTGTTTCAACTTATATGGTACATGGATGCTATTTGAGGAAGCGTGTGTATGCAGCCGAACGCTTTAATTTGAATACGAATTTGCTTGAAAAATATTTTACTATGTATATAAGAACTGAATGATAATTACGCATGAAGCATGACTGGAATTCCCCTGAATATTCGATTCATACATCAATATTAAATATATATTGTGTTTATATTCCATTACACAATATTTATTATTTTAAATAATAAATATTGTTTATAAGTAGGAGAAAATTTTCTCTTAGTGTTTTTTCTCTTTTACCCAATTAGTGAATGACTATATTACACCAATTATTCCATAGCCTCGAAGTATCTTTTAAAAACTTCTAAACCAACATATCTCCCCAATTTTTTTTTAATCTTATTTTTTTATAATTTCTAAATATAATGCATCAAACTCAATAAGTGAACACACTTTATAACATAGTATCCATCTACTTTTTTGCCATAAAACTAGGATTACAGCTTTATCAAGCTAATGCAGCTACGTGTTTAGACTTTATAAAGTGTTTCCATTGAACCCATAAACACTTGAAAGACACATACCCCTGAAAAAAGCTTTTAACACTTCTTCAAGTCACCTCTCCAAGTGAAAGGTTTTCAGGTTTGATGGCTTTTTTCGGGGTGATTTCGTAATAGTAATAGCCTGTGATGCGCAGGTAACACGTAATGAATTATGATAAGGGTGTGCCAAAACAGAAAGTGTCAAATCGCCGCGTCTGGGAATTACCAAGACATGATTGTGATTAAAAAAATATTGGTGATGAACTCCATATTGACGGGAGATTTTATTTTGTTGGGGAAATTGAAATATTTTTTTTTGAGGTAAAAGGTAAACAACGTCTGCTACTAACAAAAGATTCCATACTTAATAATCTGTATACATAACTTTAAAGTACATATTTCTTCCAAAAAAAATTAAAGTGCATATGAATAGCTCAAGTGCAAAACAATTTAAATCACTTTTTGGAAAAAATTGAGTTGGTTAGCTTTTCATACATGTATTGTAGGAAGAGATCCACCAACATTTTGATTTGCACAAAAAAAGTTAAATCGTATGTATATGTATATATACGATTATAATCACTCATAATCATCGCTACGTATATAATCTGTATGAAAAGCTAACCAACTAAATTTTTTCCAAAACGTGATTTAACTTGTTTTGCACCTAACATCTTCATATACTGATTTGAGGTGCCAGGAGTTTTGAAATCGTTACACATAATGAACTATGGTCGTTTTAGATGGACAACAGTTAAAGCGAAACTAATACCTATTTTTCTTATTTATTTGGGGGCTAAAATTGGGTTGCAATGAACATTCTGTTTACCTTAAAACAATTTTCTACCAAATTAACAACTTTTTTATTGAAGAAATTAAAAAAAAAAATTGCCGATGTGGTTGGGAGAGGAGGGAAAGACAGGGATCTCCTCACATAATTTGCTTGACTTGTTTTAGGTCCCTTAACATGAATTTTTTTTTATGATTGAACCCTGGTGTACCTAGAAAACAAACTTTTCACATAGTTAAAAATTTTACATTTTTAATTTGGTGCATTCAGTATCAAAAAATATTTTGTCCATAAAAACTTGCCCCAAATGGCAATTTTTTTAAAATTTCTCTGCCAGAAAAACGTGTCTTATGTTTTCAAGAAATTAGTATTTCGTCTTGCTATCGAGGTTCTAAGGTATGTCAAAGACGAAATCCTTTAATAGCCATTTGTTAGGCAAAAATCTTCCTCTAGTAAAAACCACAATCGCAAGACGCATTTCTTTTCATTCGTCGATTGTTCATAGTTGATATTTTTTATTATTGCTACATCAATTCGACGTTTAAAAATAGAATGATACGATAGCTTGTGCTTGTAATTGTCCTTCTTACTACCTAGTTGAAAAATAATCTGGTGAAAGAAAACCTCTAGTTTTCTCTAGATCTAGAGTATTCCAAGTAAAGGCTTTGGATATTTGAAAGTAAATATACAGTCGGATTTATGTAGAATATGCACTTCCTGCAATCGGATATCCAAGGCTCTTAGATATTCAAACTACAGACGTCAACAAAAGAAAAATGATTCCTCAAAATTTAAAGACTTTCATCTTATAATTGACGGATGTCAGCAGCCGAAAGTTTAGCACTTGGCTACCAGCAATTATCGCCTCTTTGGCAGAACTAATACTGACGTTCTCGTTTACATAAACCTCAAGCCCTTTTGTTTTGGCTACAGTTTGAGTGGCATCGCCTCCGTGAGAAACGTAGATCGATGGCTATTTATTGTCTCTGCTGTTGCATTTAACAGAGAGAGCGCTTGCATATTAATCCAAGATATCTTTTTATTATATATAGGTGTGGTGTTTTGGATGGTACATACACCTAAACACAACTACAGGGTGTGAATTGGAGTGTTTAGTGGGAGAGCGTGCTAAGTGACATTTTTGATGAAATTGAGATTTATGTGTTAATGATCTTCTTTAACTGTAATAAGCATCCACTTTTTCATAAACAAGAAGTTTTGTGCATTTTTTTACGGTTTGCAAATCGCTTTTTAAACCGATCTGAATGCAAAGAAATTTATTAACCTATTGCGACCTGCAGCCTTCAAACAAAAAATGATTTTCACTCAGCCTGAGTTGATTTTAACTCCTTTCCAGTGTCGGAAATGCACTTCTCCTTTAGGAGTGGATTTCACTCTTTTGTTTTAAGAGTGTGGCGTCCCCATTTGGAGAGATATTTCTAAACCCTCTCCACAATCAATTAAAACGTTAATTAGTTCTGAAATTGACCTGATCAGATAGAAGAAGATTCAAATATCAGTTTTCAGCCTTTGATTACATGTATCAGACATTTATTTCTAAAAAAATGGAGTAGAACGAGGGTCAATACGATATTTCAGTTCTTAAAAAAATTATTAAATTTTTATCTAACTTTTAAAAATATTCTTTAAGTAGTTAATTTTAAAGACATTTTGCATTAACTACAAATAAGTGATACGGCCTTGTTTGAAGCATTTATAGCACAAAAAATGCGTATTTTTAAAGATTAAGGCGTGTCTCTCAGTAACTATTAAACATAATTTTTTTTAAATTTTTTTTTTTCAAAACATACTTTTTAGTATATATTTGTTATGTTTAGATTATATATAAGAATATACGTGTAGGATTTTGCTCGGGTCATAAGAAATTAAATCTCAGTTTCTCGTTTTCACCTTTTTGTAACTTAGCACGTTCTTCCAGTAAGGTCTTCAATTTTCTTGGGGCTGATTGCTTTACGCTTTGATTTAGCTGTACTCTTTGTGAATAAACTTGTGGGTAGAGTTGCAGCTTGTACAGAGTTTATTTTGTTGGTTTGGTTAGGTTATAATTTCATCTGCATCCACCCATCCTTGATTGGTCCTTTGATTGGTTTTGTTAGGCTCTTGAATTTTAAATAAATCCAAATGATGGATATCCTTTTCAAAAAAAAAAAAAAAAGACTGATAAAAATTTGTAAATGAAAGCACTTCACAAGAAATGATAGAACGACTTTTACACACTAAAATTGGCCACTTAACGCATGCAAACAAACAGATCAAGACAAATAAAAATAAATAACAAAAATTACATTGGAAAAATGAACTCAATAAGAGGTCATATGTTTAAAATGTCCATCACCTTTATTCAAATCTAATATCTTCGTAAAAAAGTATTATTTATATTTCATTGACTTTATAACTGTGTACACCATATTGAAAAGAATAGATGGGTTAAGAAAAGAGGATTCACATGAATGAAAAGAAATGTGCTCTAATTTGGCGATTTATGGTGGTTTTGGCGTAAATTACACTCTTATGAAGTGTTACTTTTATCTGGTAACTTTATTTTGAGAAAAAAACATTTATGTTTCAAAATCAGTGCAAAAACAGCAAAATATCAGAAGTACACTCTTAAAACGAACGAGCGATTTTATCTCGGTCTGAGTTATTTTCACTCCTTCAGTCTTGAAAATGCACTTCTCTTACTGGAGTTGATCCTTTGTGTGTTAAACCTCCGACAGGATCACTCTAAACGAGTGATTTTTACTCAGTCTGAGTTAATATTCACTCTTTCCCAATGTCGAAAATGCACTTCTCCCTACTGGAGTGGATTTCACTCTTTTGTTTTAAGAGTGTATTTAACACAAATGAATCGTTACAATTCATCATGTGACATTATCAAGACTAACGTGACTTGGGCGTCCTTCTTTGGTCCTGTTTATCAAATTTAGGTTTGCCATTTCCAAGCGTCCTTATCACAAAGTCTTCGAATCTTATTCATTCCAAAAATCTAAAAACGCTTCTCCTTATCTTATACAGACATCAAATAAACACAAAAAATTACCCAAACCAACTAAAGAAACGCATCAAGCATAATTGGGGCCCGAACCAATTTTTTATTCGGGAAAAGTCCAGCCTATCTTGTAATCACCAATTCAGGCGACAATAATTTTGATCGCAAAGGCAAACAACTCTGCGGTTATTGGAACGGGTGTAATTTTTCACACCGCGGATACGCCTGTTATTAAGGGGAGACTATAATTAAATAATGGCTACTGCTAACAAGAGGTGACGATCTACCAGATAGGGTATATGTTATTTCAGGATACGTGATAACTGTTCCTACAGTCATTTTCTTCAACATAAGCCTTCCTCCTGTGACCTGTAATTCATTTGAATATGTTTTTTTGCATTCCCCCTGGGGACGTACATAAATTACGTCACGCTCACAGGGGGGAGGGAGGGGTATGCGACAACGTGACGGATCGTGACATGGAGGGGGGAGGGGTAATCGCTTGCGTGACGTAACGATTCAAAACTTCCAATTTTACAAGGAAAATCTGTTTTTGATAAAAACGATTTTCAGAAAGAAATCTGAAATCTTTTTTTGTCATAAGATCATCATAAAAAACACTTAAACAAAGGAAAATATTAAAATCAACTTTAAAAAAAAAGGGGGGGGGGGATGCGACAAACGTGACGTAATTTTAGGGGGAGGGGTTTGACCAAACGTGACGCAGCGTGACATAGGGGGAGGGAGGGGTCAAAAAAGTCACAATTTTGCGTGACGGAATTTATGAACGTCCCCTACAAAATTTATTTTAAATTCTATGAAATGAGAAGGTTCGATAGAAGAATATTTCCAAATCACTTTTTCAGCTTTGAGTACGAGTACAGTCCTTTATTTCTATGAAAGAGGAAGTTGCACGAGAGTCGGTATACAAATTTAGAGTTTCAACAGTAAATTGTAAAAGCATTTTGCACTAAAATCAATGTAATAACGAACTGTTAAACACAAAACACGGACACGGCTTACATTGGCATTCATAAAGCAACAATAAAAATTGTAATTTTAGGTCTTATGACCATAAATTTAAAGAAATTGACGTACTTTTCCGAAAATTTTAAAGATTTTTAAAATTACTTTCGAAATATATTGTGATTTTTAAAAAAAAATCCAAATGAAAAGAATGTGTATAGGAGTTTGTTGGGGTCTTAGGAAGTTATAATATGTTATTTTATGATTTGAATCGACCATTTCGGTACCAAGACCTTTGTGTAAAATCGAGGGCAAAGCTAGCGTTTTTGCCATTTCAGGTGTCGGCTCGTCTCATGATTGCGCTATAAATAATGACACCCGCCACCAATAGATCACGAAGAATTCTTGTGTGAAACGATAATTCAATTTAACCTAACCCTAAAATGGCATAAAATTAACTATTTTTTTGAAGGTACTAACGCAGCTGCCTGATGCAGCCTTTTTATCCTCTAAAATACCGGGGTCCCGTACCACTGGTGGTACACGGAAAAATGTTAGGTGGTACGCTTGAGTGATGGGAGCAACATTGTTACGAGTTATTTGGGTGAGAGTGGATTTTCAGAGCTCTTGTACACAAAAAATAAACATAGAAGCATAATAAGTGTTGCAGCAGACTTAAAAGAATGAAGAAAAGTTCCATTACTCCTAATGTTGATATATTCCACAGGCAAACAACAATAAGTTTCGTTGCAAGGACGCAAAAGTATATTTCGTGTAATGATTAGTTTTTTGCTGAGCTTGTACTATTTTTTTATTTGTATGTTTTTAGACCTACACTCTTAAAACAAAAGAGTGACATCCGCTCTAATTGGAGAAGTGCATTTTCGACACTGGAAAAGAGTGAATATTAACTCAGGCTGAATTAAAATCACTCGTTTGGAGTGATTCTGTAGGAGGTTTAACACACAAAGTATCCACTCCTTTCGGAGAAGTATAATTTTCCAGACTGGAGGAGTGAAATTAACTCAGACGGAGTTAAAATCGCTCGTTCGTTTTAAGAGTGTACATGTTAAAAATAAAACTGTAAATAAATACTAGTTTAAGCTTTTTATTTCTCTTTTATTACAAACATGTTATAAATAAACAAATATCTAACCATTAAATATGATGTTCTCGCAGAAATTAAATTCAAAAAAATTTTGAAAATTTTTAGAAGAGTAAATATTATGCGTTTCTTTTAAATATTTAGAATTGGTGGTACGCCAAAATTTCTGAAAAGTCAAGTGGTACGCAGACACAAAAAATTTTGGGATCCCTTTCTCTAAAATAACAGGTAAAATACAATCATTCATTCTTTTTCATGTCCCAAGTCAATTTTTATGGACGAAAAAACTCTAATTCCTCTCATACCGAGGTGTGACTAGATATGACTGATCAGAGGTGTTGATTAACTTTTTGAACTGCACCTAGTTGAGGCATTTCATCAAACGATGCGAAAATTGATCGTCCTATAAGTGGTTTGCGATTTGCTTGGTGGAATATACGTCAAACTAGAGCTTTACAATGGAATACTTTTCTCAATAACCTGAGAGAAATGACCTTGGAAAACTGACTTTTAATGAACAGGTCATAACGATGAGGATAGCACCTGCATACTATTTTTTTTAGCCAAATTAGACCTGTCTCAAATTTTGAATCATATAATTAATCAATTTTGTATCATCAGTATTGTCGAAGTAGTAGTAAATTTGCTTACTTTTATGATAAAACTATTTTTCGACCATCCGAACAGCGTTGAGTTATATTTAGCTTTTAATGTAGTAATTTGGCATGTTTCGGGTTTTGAATTGAAATAGAGATGCTCAAAGAAAGTGAATTATTTCTAGAGCTACGATAGGTGAATCAAAATCACGTAGGACAGGGCATCATTAGGAGCATTAAAAGAAAATACAAGCTTGAAGGTATACGTCACCTAAAACAAGACAATAGTAAAAAAAGACTTTGAAATAATAGTGAATGCAATAACCTCTTGCGACATGGCGTCCCCATTTAGGAAGTTTTATAAAAACCTTCCCACAAACACATAACACGTTAATTAGTTCTGAAATTGACCTGGTCCAATGGAAGAAGATTCAAATATTAGTTTTCAGCCTTTGACTGCAGGTATCCGCATTCATATATCTTATACGAGGAATTGGTGCCAAGTCGAAAATCGCCTCAGAATTAATAAACTCCGGTAAACTTGAGGGTCTGGGGTTTTTGGCTACGTCGAATCGATTGGCACCGGTTTTGAAGCGCTACGGTCAAGCAGTTTGGAGTTACAGATAGGATATTTCCAAACTTCATTAGTTCGCCAAAATGGCTACTTTCCTGATGCCATCTGCTAAAAAATTAAATAAAACTTTCAACGAAAATAAATAAAATTGAAAATGTTTATTTAATTGTGTTGCCATTACCCTTCAGAAACATGGATGTATATTAATGGATGTACTACTGAATGTTAAGAAAACGCGGCCGTTGCAACCACTCAGAGGACAACTATTTGGCTTCCTTTCTAATTTGGCGCTTTTACTTGGCTCCAATTCTTCCAACGATTTCATCGATCTATAAATGTTAATGGAGAGACCAAAATACTTATGTCCATTTTTCACTTTTCAGTTATGATTTCAGTTTCAGCTATGAAAACAGAAAATAAAATTACTAGAGAAATAAAAATAATAAAATTAATTAAAATAATAACTTTCGAGCAGTCTATAAGAGATTTAAACACAAGACAATTGGAACGTTTTGCGTCATTTTTTGTTCTATGAAAGGAAATTAAAGTTTTTTACGAAAAAAAAACTTTTGAAATTCGATTATTTGCAAGAAATTTTGTCTGATAGAATGAAACTTTTGAAAAAGTGAACATTTATTCGAAAATATATTGTAATAAATTTAAAGTTTATGAAAAAGGCAAAATTTATTATCGTTAAAGAAGTTAGTAATATGTTCATTACCATAAAAATCCCAACTTTTCAAAACTATTTAACTAATTAGTACATACAACGATGATATTATATTCATATATTCTGTTCATTGGCGATTTTTGGCGATCTTGAAAATCTAACTTATGGTTGCTGTACCTATCGAGTTGAATGAAGTATGAAATGGAATGTTTACCACATTTCGACATTTTCGTTGCTTTTCAACGAAATGCCAATCTTCGAATCGAGACTGCCCATTATATCATAGCTGTTCATTTTTAAGAAATTAAACAAAGTTAGCGAAATGAACAAATTTTCAAATGGCATCTATTGTTTTGATAAATCGCAATTGAAAATTTAAATCTTCGAGTTAGCTTCGTTACCTGTTTTTCTCCGAGCAGAGCTCGGTCACCCGCTGGTATCTATAAAATAATAAAAGTTGAAGTTGAACGACGGTCAATACGATATTAGAGTTATTAAAAAATCATTTAATTTTTTTTTCAAATTTTTCAAAAAGTATGGTATGGTATGATACATATATATTCCAGCTTGTGTGCTTGTTCAGAGAACCGCTTATAAGCTTTAGTCAAGTGGGACAGACACAGAAAGAAACTTTTACAGTCACAAAGAAATGAATAACACATAGACAAATAACAACATTTATTGACAATCACAAACATCCATGCCTGACCGGGATTCGAACCCGACCTCAGCAGCTCCAAAGGCTAGTACACTAACCATTCAGCCACCGAGGCGGCTTCAAAAAGTTATTTTAGTTATTAATTTTCAAAGCATTTTCAATTAATTTTCAATGCATTTTGCAATAAAAACGATGTTAAAATGAAATGTAAACTACAAATAAGTAATACGGCCTTTTATTTTGCATTTATAGCACAAAAATGTGTATTTTTAGCTCTAAAGGCATGTGTCGCAGTAAATATTAAACGTTTTTTAAAATTACTCTGCAAACCATACTTTTTAGAATATATTTGTATGAAAAGTATGCTTAGATTAAGAATATACGTGTAGGATTTTGCTCCGGTCTTAAGAGGATAACGAGTCCTCACTTCTATTTAATTTGTGAGACAAAAACACTTTTTAAGGTATACACGGTGAAACGTACACAACTTTAATACAGATTAGTCAGTTTGAAAAATAATTTTCTGTATTTCATGCAGTTAACACTTAAGGGGTCACAGGAGTCTTAAAAATGTGCAAAGAAGATACTACAAAGCATAGTTTGATCTTTCATGTCATTTTTTAACTACTCAATAAATGAGTATAATTTTTTTATATGTGATTCTACAGGATTTATTTATTATGAAACAAGTTTTAAAATTTATGAAACTTTAGCCAAAACTAAAATAAATGATATTAAACATGAAGCTATTTGAACACATTGGGATTAGGCTTGCGCGGCAAATTGTGAGGTCAAAATTGAAAAAATGGCCAAGAAAATGACTTTATATTGTATAAATATGTACAAACAAAGACTTATACCTAAATTCTCAGCTCAATTTTAATTAGAAATTATTTTAAAAACTTTTTTTAAAAAAATTAATAAAAATTTAAAAATTTTGATTTTAATTTTTCTAAAAAATAATTTCTAATTAAAATTGAGATGAGAATTTAGGTATAAGTCTTTGTTTGTACATATTTGTACAATATAAAGTCATTTTTTTATTCATTTTTTCAATTTTGACCTCACAATTTGCCGCGCAAGCCTAATCACAGTGTGTTCAAGTACCTTCATGTTTAATATCATTTATTTTAGTTTTTGCTAAAGTTTCATAAATTTTAAAACTTGTTTTATAATAAATAAATCCTGTAGAATTACATATAAAAAATTATAATCATTTATTGAGTAGTTAAAAAATTACATGAAAGATCAGACTATGCTTTGTAGTATCTTCTTTGCACATTTTTAAGACTCCTGTGACCCCTTAAACTATTTGTCCACTTTGTTGTGGCTTTAAAAGAATCTTGTCCCATGTCGCATGATAACAATAACGCAAATAAATTAAAATAAAATGTTTCTGAAAAACATTGTATATCTTAGTTTCATAATTCATCAATTTGAAATTTGTTTCTTAAAGTCTTGGTGATCCCCAAGGATGGATACTGCATATCAAATTAAAAAAAAAATAATTAGTTTAGTTATGTTATGAAGGATATAGATATTTTCAATGTTGTATGTTGAGGAAAAGAATCTTAGTTTTAAGTGTGAGCAATTTGTTCTTCGGAAAAAAATAATATTAGCAATAAATTATTAATAGTTCAGTTAATTTATTAATTATTAATTATTAGTAATAAATTATTTAGTAATTATTTAATAGTTATTAAATGTAATAGTTATTAAATTTTTGAGAAATAAATTATTTGATTTTGACATTTAAATGTTATTTTTGAAATAAATGTTGAGCTTTTTTTCCGACGCGTGAATTTTGGTGGGACAACTGTTCTAAGTTGACAGTATTTGTTTCAAATCTACTTGTATTTCAATAAAATAAAAAAAGCTAGAATTACTTAAATTTTATTGTTACAACTTCAATGCATGTTTTTATATTTTTATACAGTATTTATATAAATGCCTTTCAGCTATTATTCAATAAAAACGATTATAAAGGAAAGTACAACATTTCCACAGAAAACAATTTCAAATAAAAGGTAATTTTACATAATGTATTTATAGCATTTCTTTCAATTGTAAACACACTTCGAACTTAGTTCTTACATATCAGCTAACATTATTAAAAGAATTGGTTAATGTCAGCATATAATAGTGAACGCAGATGATTAATAGTTACGACACATTAATGATGAGCTGGTACAGCATACTGTATGATGAGTCTCTACTAGTTAATTAGTTAATGGTGATAGAAATAGTTTGACAGTTCTATACCATCGTGATTCACATGATTATTATACAGTTTGTGTCGAACAATTGAGTTTAAATGATATACATATTGAACAGATTTCAGAAAAAATATCATGCTTTTATAAACTAAACTTAATTGATGTGTAAAACAAATAAGTTATATTCATTTAGAGCAATGTAATGCATTTCAAATGGTTGGATATTATACAAGTACAATATAAATTTGTAGTGAAATCATGTTTCAAAACCTAAATCACACCAAAACAATAATCATAAGTCACTTTTACTTTTACGGGTTTCAAATATTAAAAAATCGACTAAACACCTAGGCATTATATTATTGAAAAATCAAAGGAAGAGCTTAGCAGAAGAACGTGCTAAGTAACATTTTTCAAAAAACTTAGATTTTCGTGTTAATGAACAGATTGTTCCAACTTTGAAAAGGAACAAGCTTCAACTTTTCATAAATTTTAATTTACGTATACTTTTTAACTTCTGTAAGGTGCTGTTCTTAACGTATCTAAAGGCAAACGAAAATCTTGAATGCACATTTTCTTAGTTACACCTTTTTGTTACTTAGCACATTCTTCCACTAAGCTCTTCAAATATACAAATCAATTCGTCAAAATGATATTGGGAACAAAAAAAAAAGTTGAATTAAAAAAAAAAGTTGAATAAAATGTCATAGTACATATTTTTTTCTGAAATAAGTTCAAGAAATTTGTCGTTGAGATGTAAAAAATACATCATTGACAATACAATATTACAAGAGGCGAAAATGTAGGATAAGACCCCCTAGCATTTCGTCTCGGCACCAAATCTCATATGCTTAAGAAAAGTGCACACATTTGCATTCATTCGCAAACATCTAATGAAATAGTTTTAACTAGCCGTCACATGTCCATAGTTTTGGGTAATGTATAATGGCCACAACCATATATTTTTATTCTTTTCGTTTCGTATTAGTGTTTAGCCGTTTGCAGACTAGACAATTTTCCCAATACATTGTGGCGCCTTCTAGTGGATGCTCTCGCTACTAATTTTGAACCCCAAATCGTTGATAATAACCCGATGAGCTCTAATTGGATGCTTAAGTTTTTCTTTTACCCCACACATTTTGTTAAGCAAGTATCGTATGCCTGTTTGTAGCAAACCCTGGTAGCTTTAATGAAACTAAATTTAAAACGAACTCAATCACTCTGTTCACTCAGCCTGTAATGTATGTTTGCGAATAAACGCGTATGTGCATCATACGTGAGTTTTAAGGCCAAAATATCGCGGTACAAAGTATCGCACTGTCACCATAATGTTAGAGGGCTGAACACTTTTTTTGTTAAACACTAAATGATGTTCCGTGATTATATGAAAACGGGATATTTCTAAAGGCGACAATGCAGTATTATGACCCGCGCCATTTTGTCCTAACACCTTACGTTGCGAAGGTGGGAACTCGAATACATCTGTAAATCTTCACAAAGAAGACTATTTGAATGAAAATTGTTAATCATGAATATACATAGGATGAAACAACTACTCTTATATTTATGCACAACATGTTCACCTTATATTTTTATTGATAATTATCCGATAAATCATACGAAAGGTGATTCATCATTATACATGGTACAACAATAAACAGTGACATATAATAACATCCCATTAGCTGCCGTGGAAGTCAATCAGTCCCAGTGTATTTGAACTTCAAGGTGACGAGATGTTAAGAAAATGATACGTGGGTGCTGTTTAAGTGTGTGGTAAAATAGTTTTCTATGAAATAAGAAATATTAATGGTGTTTATCCTGAAATATGTTAAGCTAAAGCTGTACAGTGGGTTACTAGCGGTTTATTTTTGACGAAAAAAATTATACGTCTTTTGACGATTTTTTTTTTGTCAATGAATAAAACAGTTTGCATGTTAGATTTTTTTTAACTGCACAAAGTATTTATTAAATTTTAAAAATTATAATAATGACGTAGTTGAAAAATGTATCTCATATTATCTCTATCGGTGTAGTATTAATGTATCTCATATTGTTTATAAATTTTGCAGCATTTAAAATAATTGATTTTTTTAGAAACATAATAATAAATTCTTTCTCGATTTTCTTACAAAATCCACAAAATGCATCAACTAAAGATTGCTTTTAAACATGATCGAACGCACGCAAAGTGTAGTCAATGTCAAGGGGATTTAAATTATTTAGTTTTTCAACGCAAAAGCAAAGCACTTATTTATTATTTCAGTATAATTGGCGCCGTCTGTAAACAAAGAATGCAATATAAGTGCAGAGTTCTTAATTATCCTATATATAATAAAATACATTTCTGAGTAAAACATATACTACCCATAATGTTTCTAAACTATTGGAGTGTTTTAAATGTTTGAAATAACAAGGCTTCAACATAATGTTGCGCAACTCTAATCAAAAGTGCATATTTACATGTTATCTGCAAATAATTTGCTAGTTATTTCATAATAAATATTTAAAAAATGAATTATATTTATATATTGCACTTTTAAAAAATTGAGTAACGTTACAATTATTTTTCAGGATAACATTTCACATCTCAATTGGAGTAATCTTACTGACCTCCAATGTATGAGAAATGTTCACAAAATACTGTGCAACAAGGTGTAAACTTCTACAGAGTCCAAGTGAATGCTCAATCAATAAATTTGGTGAAATAATAATGATTATAAAAATTGCGGATTCTCCCGAGCCGGCATTGAGTAGTTGAAAGAGCAGCGTTCTTGTAATCAAAGAATAGCGAAGTCGAGCATTGCTTTAGGACAAACATTGACTTTGCTATAAATAATTTTTAAAAAAATTCGCTGGAAGGTTCCACTAGTGCAAATTATGTGTTTTTCACCATAGTAAAAACAGTTAAATTCTTCAATAAATTTAGAAACAGCTTTGTTGGCAATTGTTTTTTATTCATCTTTTGTGGTGTGTAATCTACGGTTTTTTTGTGTAAGCTTATTTTGTTTCATAGTGTAAAAGCACTCATTTTTGGTATAAGTTTACGCCGCTCTTTGTTGCAATGTTACTCGGAAAAACTGTGGGCAGCATTTGCTGCCACCGCTTTTACGTAGTAACGTTGCCCAAAGGTGTTCCAGTGTGTAAATATTTTTAGCTTTAACTATTAGAACATCTAAAGTGCTTATTGGTATCAACTTTTAACATACAGTCATTAAATATTTATATAATTACATACATAAAATTGTAGACCCGAAAGCCATTTTGTAATCATTATATTATGAACAAAAATTGAAAAATAACAGTTTTACTTACAAATTCACTAAACCTTAATGTACTAAGTTTATTATATAAATGTCAATATGAACGAGTACAACTATAGTTAAATATGAAACGGGTAAAAATTTAAGTAAATTAGGCTTTTTAACAAACGTTTAGAACTAAGGTTAAAACATTTCAGCGTATTTCAGAAACATAAATAAAATTTTGATACTTTCTTTAACTTTTAAGTCTCATTCACTTAATTAATTCCGATTTACTTCACATCAATGATTTTGTTTTTCATTTAAATTTCAATAGTTGAAAATTATCTGATTACTAATAGTAAATTAAAACATATATATAGGCATACATGAAAAAATATTAGGATTTAAATTTTGGCAATAAGATATTGGGCTTTGGATACCTTGTTCAAATTTATTTATTGAGTTGTAGGAATGAAACCTAAAGTTTTTTTTACTGCATAGTTTTTTCTCACAACTCTTTTTATTGAAATATTCAAACTACACTACTTAATTGCAGATATTTGTTTAGGATTGTGCTTAAATGAATAATTAATCTATTCAAATAGCAATTCATAGAAGTATAGTACGGGATAATTTCTAATAGGTTCCATTGGTTAACATAAAAGGATATATGACGATGTCTTTTTTTTTATATCGGCTCTTAGCTGAGGAAAATTGTAAAAGTTCTAATTCGTGATTTTTCTTTATCAAGAACATTTTAATTCATATAAATAGCAGGTCAAAACCTTAACCTTTGTCAAGAATATTGTTGAATACCCAGTACGTACTATCCAATACAATAAAAAATGCTAAAAATAAATATATATGAACCAAATCACTTGGACCACTATATCGATCTATTTCCAGTCGATTTTGCATGTATCATATCAATATTCGAACGAAAAAACACGCAATTAAACACAAAACGACAAAAATATCGATTTTAAGACTTACACCCTTCCTTATAAGCAGGAATTCAATGACTACCTCTTTAATACTGAATATTCCTTTATAATAATATTGAGTCAGTCCTTTATTCTACAAGTCTTTGTGAAGTTCTTATCTTGATGTGGCGCCATCTAGGAGTTTGTTTTTAAAATACTCTTCAAGGTGAGAAAATTTCCCACATAGATATAATTACATTTCTTATTCTCGTGGCAGTTATGTATATTTATGTAGAGGATCAAAGATAGTTAAATGTAGTTCTTCCTCTTTGTTCAGCACCACAATTTTTATTCAACTAGTGATAAAAAGCTCATGTTTAACGAGGATATATACCGTGGAGTTCTCGTTAAAAACCCCAAGCTTCGGTGTAGCGGACATCGCATTCTTGTAGTACTGGAAGAGTTTTCTGCAAAAAAAAAGTTAGTTTTAGGTCATAATATACTAAAATACGGCGTTAAGATACGCAGCAAAGTAAAAACCATTTACAGCATATATATTCATCAACTTAAAGACAAATAGCGCGACGTACTGGCAAAGCGAAGTCGAGTGATTGCTAAGATCCAGAATATCAAAAAACTAGTTATCGCAAGTAAACCCTTGGATATAGATGGCACGGCAAACTGGCAAGAGAAAGTTGAGTGGACGCTAAGATCCAGAAAATCAAAACTACCGGTACTTGCAGGACCAACTTCCAAAATGTTGCTTGCAATTTTTGCGAAAAACCTACTTTCTGTCAGAAAAACTTAACTGCCAGTTGAAAAAATTTGTCTGCCAAAGGGGTCCTCAAGGCGGAGATGAGTTATCTCGACTTATATACACTGCTCAAAACAATTAGGGGAGCACTTTTTAATTCAAACTTTAACTTCACTCCCAACTTTTTAATTTTTATCCTATAAATCTGAAATTTGTTAAATAGGTTCACTATGCATTCGAAATGAAATAGTAAAAAACAGGAGAAAAAATCTTAAGTTTTTAATACTTAAATTTAAAGGGGGGAAATGGAATAATAACTTTTTAATAAATTATAACAATAATTTTTTCAAAACTTTTTTTGTTAAAAATAGTTGAAATATATTTTTAAACATCTAAAAAATGCAAGCATGAAAAATTTAGGGTGAATTTATTTTCTAAAACTGTTTTAAAGTGAAATTTATTTTACCATATTTTTCATATTTTCATGAATATTAAAAAAAATATTAAATTCTTCAAAATACGTTATTCTTCCATATAATGATGTATCTAACGATACATAAGTTGCGAATTTAACTTGGTCAGAAGAAAATCACAAGCTGATGATTCCCAATGGAATCATTGGGAGCGAAAGGGTTTTAAACATGTGCTCCCCTAATTGTTTTGAGCAGTGTACTACCATTAACGTTGTAATCTGAAATAGTGGTAGGAATATGGGCGGTTAATCAGCGCCACCTAGTGGTTGATAGAATATTGAGGTTGTGTATGTGGTAACCGCCACAAAAGTAAACTATACGAAACAATATTGCATTGGATTAACTTAAAAATCCAATGCAATATTTATTATTATTTACCTTTAAGCATTCAAATGTTTCAGGATGTAGACGAGTGCTGTTCAGATTCAGTTTCCTTAAGCTCTTCATTTCTATAAAATAAATAGAAGAAATGTATAAAGTCTATCCCAAGCACATAATGAGATAAATTGAAGAGTGCATAGGAAAAACAACCTTATTGCTCAGGAATCTTCCCGTATTCTAGAGTGCTTGACAGACATTGGCGACAGAAATCTGGTTTTTCTCTCGGATCTTCTTTCACAGTACAAACGTGTGACTCCAACGTGTGACACTGACAAGCGTGTGTATCCACTTACACTCTTAAAACGAACGAGCGATTTTAACTCAGTCTGAGTTAATTTTCACTCCTTTCCAGTGTCGAAAATGCACTTCTCCTACAGGAGTGGATTTAACTCTTTTGTTTTATGAGTGATCTCTTTCATGAATCAGGGTTGCCGCGAGAGAAAAACAAAGTGAGTAATCGGTTTCCTTACACCAATTTATGACGATGACTCACTATTGCTGCCAAATGAATCATGATGCAGATAGATTCCTATGCAATGAAGTTGTTTTTCCCCTGTAACCCTTAATTATTTTAAGCAGCTTCTGAAACAAATCGCCTCTTAAGTTCCCATATGTGCTATCTAACTTTCCAAAACAGTAGAAATGTACTGAACGATACCCTTGGCGAACTTTCCAAAATCGCGCCAAAAGCTGGCAGAAAACGCTACCAAAGTGATAGGATAGGTTTGAATTATAGTCGCATTAGAGCTACACGAGGGAGAGCCGACTTTTTTATTTAACACCGGCTGTTCGGACTTTCTTGTTACATATTTCAGCATTACATTATATTACATTATGTAGACCGATATTATGTAACAAAAAAGTCCGAACAGCTGGTGTTAAATAAACACGTCGGCTCTCCCTCGTGTAGCTCTAATGCGACGATAATTCAAACCTATCCTATCATTTCGGTTGGGTTATCGGCCGACTTTTGGAGCTATTTTGAAAAGTTCGCCAAGAGTTACCTTTCAGTAAATATCTTCTGTTTTGCAAAGTTAGATAGCACATGTGGGAACTTAAGTGACGAAATGCAATTTTGAAGAGGGTCGTGTGTACCTGCGAGCGCCGCAACTCCGCTGTCTGTGACCC
The DNA here is from genome assembly GCA_023701765.1 of Hylyphantes graminicola. Taxonomy (NCBI): domain Eukaryota; kingdom Metazoa; phylum Arthropoda; class Arachnida; order Araneae; family Linyphiidae; genus Hylyphantes; species Hylyphantes graminicola. The sequence goes on from CM043118.1 coordinate 14,216,502, forward strand.
TCGTCTCACAGAGGTCGAGGGACTGCAGATTCGGGAGGTGCTCCGACAGCAGACGAAGCCCGGAATCGTCGAACTGGAAAAAGATTCCACATATATCTCTTATCAAATAACATAAGAGGGATTTGCAAACAACTGTAGACTAATGCCGTGCAAAACTACTCTTTCTGTAGTGTAAAGTCACGTGTATAAAAAGTTATTATCACTACGCCTTTTTAGATTAAATAAAAAAAAATACCGGAGTAGTTGATCTATTTGGAAATGAATAGTTATCAGTCAAAACTCCTGAAACTGAGTAAAAGCCCTAATTACAAAAATTATATTGAATCCATTTTATTACTAGAACAAATGTAAAAATAAAAATCCAAGATGCTTCCAGTAATAATTGCATGCAACCTCATGAAAAGTAACGTAAACATCATAGACCGAGAGCCCAGGGCCCCCAGACCTAAGTCATTTTGGCAAGGATGAAATGTACGTGATTAGGTTCGGTTTTCATTTACTTTTAGTGTATGCATACCCGTTAGAGTGAACCGACGGCCAATTTACAGGTATCGGGTACAAAAAGTAGGTAAAATATAAGTTAACCTAAGTCATTTTGGAAAGGCTGATTTTTACATATGTTTTAGAAAATAATGTTAAAAGTGCATAATAAATTTCCCAGACACTTTCCGTGGGCCGATATTTCTCCCAGACGCTTTAAACGTCTTCAACCAGCTCAGACTTTGTCAATCACATCTAGCGGCGTGAGATGGCGCTTCTACCGTTCTCGGACATCAAGGAAGGGAAGTTAAGCAAAAAAGAACTATGTGTCTATTGGAGATAAGGTTGGTTGATTGACTTATATTCCTGTTTGTGTGCTTGATCATTGGATATATAAAAATGTTGCAAGCTTAACAGCTATTGTAACTTGTTTATTAATTTATTTTCTAATTTTAAAAAATTTAATTAAATCGAAACGATATTTTTTCTTCGTTTTTATTGCTTATCGACCTAATTTTACTTCTGTCACTGTGAAAATACGAAGAGTTACATCCCTACCTGCCCAAAAAATCAACTTAAGTTATAAATTTCTGTCTTGATTTTATATATGTTACTCAGATACCTATTTAAATACCTTTTTGCAAGCTGCTAGACAAATCGGATAGGCCAAAAAATCCCCAACCACACAATAAACAAGTTATAATAGCTGTTAAGCTTGCAACATTTTCATATCTCCAATGATCAAGCACAAAAACAGGAATATAAGTCAATCAACCAACCACATCTCCAATCGACACATAGTTCTTTTTTGCTTAACTTCCCTTCCTTGATGTCCGAGAGCAGTAGAAGCGCCATCTCACGCCGCTAGATGTGATTGACAATGTCTGAGCTGGCTGAAGACGTTTTAAGCGTCTGGGAGAAATATCGGCCCACGGAAAGTGTCTGGGAAATTTATTATGCACTTTTAACATTATTTTCTAAAACATATGTAAAAATCAGCCTTTCCAAAATGACTTAGGTTAACTTATATTTTACCTACTTTTTGTACCCGATACCTCTAAATTGGCCGTCGGTCCACTCTAACGGGTATGCATACACTAAAAGTAAATGAAAACTAAACCTAATCACGTACATTTCATCCTTGCCAAAATGACTTAGGTCTGGGGGCCCTGGGCTCTCACTCTATCACTATAACAGGCATATTTCAGGCTGTGAGTGACAACTGAAATGCTTGAACTGATGATAAATACTTTCTCGAGCCCCGGTTGGCGAATATATGTCATCTGGTGACAGAGCAACGCTCAAAAGAAATTCAGTGATGAAAGCTGGTAAAAAAAAATACGTCACCTGAAACAATCTAATTGTTTGCTTACCTGTGTTGACCACAGACTGAGGTATTTGAGCGACGATAGCTTGATGAGCTCTTCTGCGCATGCGCTGGTCACCTGCGTGAACGCCAGTGACAAGCATTCCAAGTCACCAAATGAACCACTGCTGAGGAGTTTCGACACATCGGCGTCCTGAAAGATCATTTGCACAAAATATGCAGGTACTATTCACAACCATTCACAAAAACATAAATATTTATAACACGATGTATATTATTATGCATAGTGGGTCAAACATATATACAAAGAGTTATTATAAAGCTACAATAATAATTTGTACTGGGATTTAAAGACATTACAGTTGTAAATATTACTGGCATTAAATACAGAAGAGAGTATACCACCTTTAAAAAAGGCATCAAAACTTTACTACACTATCATTTTAATGCATTTTTTAAAGTGCCACTCTGTGTAATAATATACTTTTCAATTTTCATGAAGTACTTACAGTAGATTTTACTGGCAAGACTAGCTTTTTGGGTCCACCTTTTTGCTGCTGAAAGTAAAAGAAATGCATAATAAATTTATAGTTGTCATTTTTACTGTCCATCATTTCTTGATGTGGTAAGTAGCTTATTCCTAACGAATTAAAACAAGTTGGCTTGTTACAGAATCTGTCACTTACACCGCTTCCACACAACATTTACGCTGAACAGGAAACAAACCAACAAAACCTCAGAAAGAAATTCGCTGGAAGTGAGTAGCGGATAAATTAAACTTAAACTAAAAATCATTATTTTTGTATGAATAACTGTACGTATTTTTAAATTTATTTATGTTTTCTTTTAAAATATATTTGATGGTCCACTTACCACCTGCCTGATATGCATCTGCTTCTCACACAATGCCGCGTAATACCTCTTCCCCGTGGTTGTGCTCTGCAGGGTGGTCACAGTCTGCAGTTGCAGGTCCCGGTCCTCCACGGCGTTGCTTTCCAGAAGGGCGCACAGGGCCCTTTGGCAGCCCTCGTCGCCCCTGAGGGCCCTTAGCATGAGAGGGCCCAGTTTCTGCGAGACTCGCTGAAGGAACTTCCGGCGACGGCAGCAACAGGATAGTAACTTGTCCAGCTGTAAAGAGATAGAGGTATGTAGATCGAGATAAACCATATATAGTGATCTCACTCATTTTTAAAAAAAGTTTTTGGTTTAGTAAATGAATACTAGCAACTTGTCTAACTGTAAAAGTATAGAGGCATATGGATTGTCAACAAACGTAGTGAATTAAATAAACACTAGTAACTTGTGTAAAGAGCGGCATATTGATTGACAATAACCATAGAAAACTAACTTAACTTAGCAGTTTTTGTATTACCAAATAAACAAGAGTAACTAATTGTCCAACTGTAAAAGGATGTAGGCAAATGGATCATGATAAAACATCGCGATTTTTTATCAATTTTTTTATTTAATTTTTATTTAAGCTATTAGTTCTAATTTAAACTTTTAGTTAGCAAAATCTTCGATTTTCATTAACTTTTTTTTAAGATTCATTATCTGTTTTTTCTTCAAAAATAGCAGAAACAATTGAATCTACAGCTGCAAAACAGCAACATAACACTTTAAAATTCACAATCTCTCTATCTCTAATTGTTATATGTTATAGGATTTCCAGAGAACAAGAAAGGTAGCTATTCATCGGTGAAGGCTTCGAATGCTTATCATCTAACATCTTGTAATCGACTAAAACTAAAACGATGATGCTCACATGAGAGGCATGCCAGCTTTACAGAGAAGTCAGTGGGCTCATCTGCCGTGGGCAGGTAAACAGCAGTAATTACAACAATAAGCTGGACCAGTTTTGCTGTGAAATAATCAGGTTTTTTAACTATGTTTCATTTTAGGATAGAATTAGAGAGTGCTTACAGCAATGGTCAAAGTCATTAGACAAGTTACTGCAGTTTACCTGCCCACGGTAGTCATCTTCTGGCTCTTTAGTCTGTCTCTACCTGAACTCTCTTCATTAACTTGATGAACTCATCCTAGATGCCTGTTACTTTTGCCTGGTTTTGCTTGTTTTGTTCCTTTTCAATGAGTTATTTTTTTTTCCATTAGAACTAAATTTTAACAAACTACACTCACAGAAATAACACTTTTATTTTTGACGATTCATGAATCCTCAAGTCTCATTTCGTTAATTTTGAGGATTGTTTCGTCAAACTATCGCGTGACTTTTGAGTAAACGCGAATCCTCACTTTTACGATCGTGATTTGACAATTCTGTATCTTGATTATGAAGAAACAGAATCTCATTGTTGTACTCACATGCTCAAAAATGACGAAATATTTCTTTAGATTAGACGACATTCAAATCCTCATAAAAATGACGATTCAAATATCCTCCCTTTGAGGAAACGAAAACTCGGAGCATTTGCCAGTAATTGAGTCGTCAAAATTAAGGAAAATTTCGTTGTTTTTTAGCATTCATTTTTTAGAGTGTATGTTTCAACAGATTAAATTTCCATAATAATAACTTTTCGCTCACCATGTAGCTCCATAGTTCCCCCTCGTCATCGCAAATGATATTTTCGGGGTCCGGGCAGTAGAGATCGTACCATCCCCCTTTCTCGTCCCTCACTTCCAGAATCGTCTGATGGACGTTGCACCTATCGTCGCGAACGATGCTGCGAACCACCTCCTTGAAAGGGCTGGGGGAAACAATGAAATAAAGATTATTTTACTCAATTGATGTATAATTATAATATAGATTGAAAATTGTATTCTGCATTTGGTTCGAAAGTAGATTAAGCTCGTAAGTGACCATTAAAAGTTATCACATTTAAACACATAATCACACATAAATAAGTTATTTAAATTGAAGAGTACACTGGAAAACTCCTTCTGCTAGGATATTTGTCCGTATCAATAAGAGTCTTTGAAAACAATCGCGAGTCATCACCTAAACTGGTGTAAGGAAACCGATTTCTGCCTTGGTTCTTCTCTCGTGGCAACCCTGATTCATGCCAGACACGAGTCCCACGTTTGTTCCGCGCGAATGAAACCAAGGGGAAAAACTGTTTTCTGACGCCAATGTACGCCCAAACAGACCAGAATACGAAAAGATTCCTTTTCAATCAAGGGGTTCTTCCCCTATCCTCTTCTATTATTAATTAGATAATTAGATTTTATAAGGTAAAAACTTAATTTTATAGAAAGATGTGATCAGTTACTAAGTTTGTTAAGATGATAATATCGTCAAAAGGGGCAACTTTGGCTTTGGAGAGAAACTTTGGCCTAGCATAAAAACTGACATTCTTCTTGAATAATTTTTGACTCGTGGGTCATGGCAGAGTTGAAAAGGCTACACTCCTTGCCAACCTAAGTTGGGTAAATATAAATATGCTATGGAGAAGATCCTTCCGCGCATGTAAAGATTTCCATAAATTATTTTTGAATCCATCCAGAAAACATGTTTAAAACATTAATTTCGTTTAAGGTATAACGGATTTGAATATTATTTGAGAAAATTTGGCAATTTTATCAGAATGAAAAGTGTATTTGGGTTAAATTGTATTCAGATCCTTTTGTATGCAAATACTACCTTATAAGATTTTCCAACAAACGGACCAACCGCGCTTTTCCCTTTCCACTCTTTGTTTTTACCCAAGTTAGGGTGGCACGGAGTGTAGCATATTTTCAACGAGTGAATTTAATAAGAAGTTATTGGCTTGAAATGCTTGGGCCAAAGTTATCCCATTCGATAGTTAAAATTTGGTACTTACGACATGAACCTTCTGCAAGCAATAGCACTAAAAAAGAAAATAACTTTATGTTACAACTAAAGTATATATTAATCAAATTAAACAATCTATACATTATATAGTCTTCTCTAACACTTAGGTCTAGCCTATTTAATTTCAAGGAAGTATTTCTTATATTAAAATAGGTATACGATAGATACAATATGAGTATATCATTTAAAAACCAATCCTATATAATGAAAAGGGCATTTTTTATAAGTGAAAGTAAAAAGTGTCCGATCAGTATAGACAAAAACTCAAATTTGCCATCACAGTGTGATAATAAAAGTGCTAACTTCACAAAAGATATTAAGTGTATTGATTTTGCTTCACTGGCAAAATTATTGGATGCATTCCCGCTCTCTGTTTAAAAAGCCATTGGAGTAAGTTGTTCATGTGACTCTATCCGTCGCGAAAATATCATTTCTTGTAAAATAAAAATTACAGCACTGTGATATAAGACTTTTTAGCTTAAGAGTTCTGGTTCGAATCCCGGTAAGGCATGGATGTTTGTGTCCGTCAATAAGTATTGTTATTTGTCTATGTGTTTGTGTCGTCTCTTTTTATGCGTGCCTCTTGTGTCTGTGTCATTTCTTGGGTTGAGTACAATAGACTTGAGGTCGCAGTGCTTGACGAACTTGCCCCCTCCCACCTCCCAAGAAATTCATAAGTCATAAGAGTAACAACAAAATGAGCAGTCATTTTACAGAATTCATTTTAAAGTGTAAACGGTAAACCAGCACTACTTGTTGACTGCTTCCACACAGATAATAGTGCCAAGTACCCAGCCACACAGCTGAAACATATTACTTAATAAGTAAATTATTTCTCATAACCCTCTAAGGTGGAGTACGAAATAAATTAACATTTGATATCCAATGGAGGAAAAGATAAACCAAATTATTTAGGTTATTGGCTTGACGCGTCCACATTTTAGTACATTAAACCACTTATTTTCCCAAACACCGAAAGCTTATACGCTGGTAAACCAGCACTTCACGCAGGCATATTATTAGAAGTCTTTCCCTAATTTTCAGTAACTATTTATTAGTTCAGAGTACTTAACTCAAAATAGCTAATCTTTTAAAACTATTTCAGTAACTAATAATTTAATCAAACCATTAGTCGATTAATCAAAAATCATATCGCCAAAGGGGCCAAGCGTTAAACCTCAAAACTGGAGAACTAATTCCATAATGAATAATGGTGTTCCAATTTTATTCCCTACAGGCCAGAGTAGGGAATTTAAATCTTCCCTAAGAACAGACCTTGCGCCCCCTGGGAGAAACAGCGAGAACTTATCAAATCCAAATATAATTACGATACTTTATACGTCTCCCGTGTTGTTTTAATCCCGAAAATGTGCTTCGGAATTTTTAGGGATTGGGGGTTAGAATTGATACACATATAAGGGGATTTTAGGAGAATTTAAGGGAATCTCTTTTGGTGACTTTTCAATCCTTATTTGGTTTGGAGCAATGTCCAGGGAATAAAGATTGGATATTCTTGTTACTTAATAGAGAACAGTCGCAGTTTGTTGCCGTAGTTAATCTAACGGGGCAATTTCAAAATGCATTGAAAATATCGTATGAAACGATAAATATGATACTAAACAACATAATTTTTGCTGTAATCAATGATTGATCATTTTTGATGTAATTAATGATGTTGTTGAAAAAAATTAATGTCCGGAACTGTGTTAGAGGCGAATAAGATAAACTAAACTTTCAAACTTGTGTAGTTCAGTTCTTGAATAATTTGACCATAAGTCATAGATTTTTTTTTTAATCTGTGCTTAGCACATACAATATAAAAATATTAGTAAAAATGTGGTCTTATTACCGAGAATGTGCACAAATTAAATAGAATAATAGTTCTTTTTTACACTCCAAAAAAATTCTAAACATTTTACTACCCAAACTCATACAGTGACACTAAAAATCTAAAAATTATACCCGCTTTTTTTTTACTATCAGTCTTCTTTTAAAATTTACAAAATCGTATCATCCCTTTCCAATATTTAATTATATCGTATCGTAGGGTTGGAATGATATTGGTAGGTTGGTTATCTTTCGATACTGTGTACTGTACGGCCAACTACAATGACAAGGCCAGAGAATATCTAACAAACATGAACGTAGACGGAAATTTTTGACGTCACTGTTCCGAGTGACGAAGATCGAGAAACTACTTCGGACGCATTCGGAACACTAAAAATGTGGTCAGCCGTGAACGAGTGGTTCCGAGACAGGCTGTCTTCATCTTCGGAACAATGTCACTCATCTATGACGTCAAAATTTCTGTCCCTGAGCGTGTTTGGGAGAGCTTCTTCAGTCTTAGTAGTTGAGTAGGCCATATACTGTGTCTTTCCGGGATTCTGGTTAAAAATAACAGGTTAGTCCTACATTTTCATCACCACTTGGCACGGTGGTTGGCGAGTCTCACTGGGAGATTTGGCGATGATTTATACTGGTGAAATGTTTGTTTAATTTTATAATTCATGATTAACTGGTGGTTCCCGATCAACTAGGGAGTTAAAGACTTCAAAGCTTTCTGGGGTAGAAATTTGGATAAATTTGATGACGTTGGGTGGCCAAATTGTGTAGTTTTCAGATTAGTTTTATGGATTTATGGAAAATTTGATGTTTTAATTCCCCTGGTAATTGATTTTGTAGAAATTAGATTTGCTTATGAAGTTTGTATTTCAGAATTTCGTGGTGAAAAATAAATGTAAGCCGTATACGGTGCACTAAATTTTAAATTATGTGAAACTTAACTTTACCTGTGAACCAAACTATACGAGTTGGGTTTAACGCTTCCGGCTGTTTATTTCTAGAATAAGCTTTATCACAGCTACGGAACGCTTCGTAGTTTAAAACCACAATGATAATCAAAATAAATAACACGACTAATTTTTTTTTCTAGGAAGTTTAGTTGAAACTAAGAAATGATGTGATCATTCCAATCCAATCATTTGTATTTACAAGTATCAGTTTTAATGATTTCAATTTTAAATAATCAATTAAGGCCCATGCCAGATAAAACGGTGAAAAATGCCCCCATTTTAATCGGCATAATTTTTTCCCTCTAATTACCTCATAGTATGGACAACTTCTCACTCTCAGACAAGTTTTAGCTCTAAAACATGACGCGTTTTTGAGTAAAAAAATAATAGCTTTTTTAATTGAATATTCCCTGAATCTGTTTGATAATATCTAAAGAACTGCTCATGAGTGTTTAGATATCATGAAATAGCATTCTCTGGAAAATCCGCTCATAAATCTGATCAAATGATCATTGCTAAAAATGCAATTTCATTTTTCAAAAAGCATTTTTGATACCAAAATCGTTTGGTATGCCTTAGGTTTTTATTTCTACATGTTCCTCTAACATCAATCTATAATATATAATTTTTTTCAGATTTTAAAAATATTAAATGATGGTTTTAAAAAAAAACTTCTTGAAACCTGATTTTTCGCACTACCTAACTCGGCAAATGACACCCCTAACGGAGGCGAGGAAATTCAATCTGGTAAAATTTATTCCTGATTGAACTTCCTCAGAACCAGATTTTTCGTACTAAAATTATTTAGTTTCAAACATGAAATCTCCAATTTTATCTATGACATCAACGACATTGTACCTCTTAAGTTTATTTATTTATGAAGCAATAATAATACTCCTAGCCGCCGCCCCGGTGGCTCAATCGTTAGCACGCTGGCCTTTGGAACTGCTTGGGTCGGGTTCGAATCCCGGTCAGGCATGGATATTTGTGACCGTCAATAAGTGTTGTTATTTGTCTATGTGTTTGTGTCGTCCTTCTTTGTGTGTCTCTTGTGACTGTCTCTTCTGGCGAGCTGGGTAATGGGCTATAAAGCCTACGCTCTCCCTTCTGGGGGCGCAATCACTGTCATTTTTGTCAATACTCCTAGCCTATGTTTGTCGGATGTATTTTGTTTTCATGAGTTTTCTAAGAACATTTTACTTATTAAATTTGTTTAATGCCAATTCATTACTTTGCTTTCAATTGTTCAAAATATTTGCTAAAGAAAGCTTGCATAAAAAAGTTTATTTTCAATATATCGAATATTTTAAGAGTGAAAGTGAAGAAACCAATGAAATCACAGTACATAGAAAAATTAAATCAAAAGCGTTAAATCATATGAAACTATACTATTGGAAAGAACACAAGCTTTCTTTGTTTGAATTATCCTAAATCATATTCTTCTGATTCATGTAACTCCAAAATCATGGGTTTGAGATACATTATTTTATAATTTAAAGCTATTTTACTTTTTTGCAATGACAAGACATAATCGCACATATCTTATACTATAATACGAGGAATTGGTGCCAAGTCGAAAATCGCCCCAGAATTAATAAACTCCGGTAAACTTGGGGGTCTGGGGTTTTTGGCCACGACGAATCGATTGGCACAGGTTTTGAAGCACTACGGTCAAGCAGTTCGGAGTTACAGATAGGATATTTTCAAACTTCATTAGTTCGTCATAATCGCTACTTTCCTGATGCCATCTGATAAAGCTATAAGCCTCTGCTTAAGCTATAAATGTTTAGTTAAGATTTTAATTTTTCAAATTTAAATAAATTCAACCTTGCTTAAACTTTATTGAGTTTTACAGAAATGGTAACATGAATATTGTTTTAGTTCCAATCAGCAGACGGTTTTAGTTCTATTCTGTTCATTGGCGATTTTTGGCGATCTTGAAAATTTAACGTATGGTTGCTATACCTATCGAGTTGAATGAAGTATGAAATGGAATGTTTACCACATTTCGACATTTTCGTTGCTTTTCAACGAAACGCCAATTATCAATTACATTTCATTTCCTATGACTTTTAAAACTTTACCTTTGTATAGAATAGTTCCCTTTCCAAACTGTAACTTTGTTTACAATGGTGCACTTTACACTCTTAAAAATAACACTTTCATTTTTGACGATTCATGAATCCTCAAGCCTCATTTCGTTAATTTTGAGGATTGTTTCGTCAAACTATCACGTGACTTTTGAGTAAACGCGAATCCTCAGTTTTACGATCGTGATTTGACGATTCTGTATCTTGATTTTGAGGAAACTGAATCTCGTTGTACTCGCACCGTTGCATTCTGGGATTGGAACTTAGCGGTTCAAACAATGGCGGCTTCTTGAAATTTGGTTAGGCCTAACATAATAATTCGTAATATATACAAGCAGCTTGAACATTAAATTTTACAGTAAAGAACAAGAAGTAGCATGTTTCTAAACATAAAACTATTTGCCTTCATTAGAATATGTAAGTATTATAAAAATAGAACGGAATTATAGCTTTTGTTTACTATTGATGCTGATTTTCAACTGTTAATTTACACTGCACTCTTGAATCAAGTTTAACGCAGCTAAAGAACGCTTTGCAAATAAGAGGTTTCATCAAACGACTTAATAAATCTTGCATAGTAAAATTAAGAACAGTATTTTAAAAAAATAATTAGATAATGAGTGCATAAACGGAACACATTAAATAATAAAACATAATATTTTAAAGCAACTTTAAATATTCGTAAATCGTTTGAAAAACTTTTGAAGATTGCATGGTACTGCTCAACTCTTCTTTTTTGAAAAAGAATAATTCTTTTTTTTTTCGTTTTCTTTCGGTGAAATTAGAAGCTCGATAGAATATACGAATTAGTAAAAAGTAGTCACATAAAGTTTTGAGCCAACTGAAAAAAGGAAGACGACATTACACTTTGTTATGTGTTAAAAAACGACAGGTGTCGAATGCTTAACATGAAATTCGAAGTTCGCCTTTCTATGATAATAAACTGCTTTTTATTCGGACAGCAGATGTGATCATCGCCAGGTGCCATTGCTAAATTCGAACTTCGATACTCTAGGATTTTTTTTTAAATATGTGAAGTAGAAACAGAAAAAAGTTAAAATATATAGAAAAGGGGTTATGTTGTTGGAAAGTATTTGGATTATTATCAATATTTATTAAGGTAAGTTTAAGTCATTTCATTTTGTGTCAAAATAAAAATGGATTATTTTCTTCATTCAACTAATATGGTATAAAGTAATTATTAGTTAACTATTAATAAAAATTTTTTTATTTATATTCTGCATATTTATTAAAAGTGAAAAGTATTATTTTGACGATGCATAATTTGTGTCTTTAAATTATGGTTTTATACTTAAAAAATATTTCACATTGAAAGATAAAATTTTATGTGCACTGAATGCATTATATTTCCATAATTTTTTTTCTTTAAAGGTACTTTTAATGCAAAAAGTATTTAATAAAATACCGTAATTAATAAGTTTTTTTTTCTTAATATAATATTTAACGGCCTTGTTTTTTAGGTAGATGCTTTTGGGTTCGACTCGAAGATGCAACTAAAATTGATTTCATATAGTATATTAGTTTTGTGCCATGGACTATGTTGATTCCAAGCTTCAGGAATAGGGATTTGGATCTCTAATAGAAATAATTAAAAACAAGATTAAATGTAAAGCTATAATATTCAAAATAAGCCTAACTTTTTTAAAAGAACCATTTTTTAAAAAAAAGTTATTTCTGTAATTTTTGTTTGAGAAAATTATCCACCTGAAATTTTGTGTACTATTTTATTGTTTAAATGTCTAACTTCTAAAAAACTGTCTCATCCCTCCCCCCCCCCCCAAAAAAAAAATACTAAAATTTTAATTTCAGTAAATTTGATGTGTTAGTATTCCACTTAAACTTGTAAGTTAAACGAATGCTATATTTGTTGTTTTTTTAGACTCGCCTTTATAAGGGTTGGCCCAATTAGGTTATGAAAAGTATACTAAATGCTTCCTATTTTTTTAGAAGACAAAACTGCTGTAATGATACGACTGAAGTACTGATGATTGAAGCAGCAGTTTGTGAAGTACTACACAAAATGCCAGCCTGCCCAGCAGTTCCCAGACCACCGGCCCGTCATCATATAATCAATATGTATATAAAAAAATTCGAAACTTGTGTTTATTTTGATAAAATAAATATACAGATTTAAATAAAGTGAAATGTTATTTTGTTGTAAAAATAAATGAACAATTTAAAAGTGGATTTTCTAGATTTGGAATGTAATAAACTGATTGTATAACTTATATTCAAAGCAAATTTTGGTTCCGAAATGCATTGAGAATCTTTTTAATATTTTATAAACATTATATATTATAGTTTTACATGCAAATAGTCAATTTTGTATCAAAATGCCTTCAATATTTCAGAAGCTGTACATAGATGGATTCGTGTCCGTAAAAAAGACAAATGTGGAATATAATTATAGCTTTTTTTGTATTTGGGTGAAAAATACCAATAACAAAATGATGTAGTAAAATCCTATAAAACATCCTAAAAACTTTTTAGAAAAATGCATCTCCTCAAATATGATGAAACTAGACCGAATACGACGTAACTCTAGTTAAACTCATAGTTTCCTTGCACAGAAGCCACGACCATGGGAGGAGCTATAAAATGCACGGAACAATTAGATGAAGACAAAATAACACGACCGAAATTTTCTCTTCATCTGATTGCCCCGCGCGTTTTATAGCTCCGCCCATGGTCGTGGCTTCTGTGCAAGGAAACTTGAGTTTAACTATAGAGCTGCCCGAACAATAAATATATATGCTCAAAAATGACGATGCAAAACTCTCAAATGAACAATAATAATCCTCAATTTAACGAAACCGGAACTATCAAAACAGCATCACATACTCAAAAATAACGATACCAAACTCTCAAATCAAGTATAACAATCCTCAATTTAACGTAACCAGAACTATAAAAACAAAATCACATGCTCAAAAATGACGATGCCAAACTCTCAAATTAAGAATAACAATCCTCAATTTAAGGAAACTAGCTCTCAAAACAACTAAATTCACATGCTCAAAAATAACGAAATATTTCTTTAGATTAGACGACATTCAAATCCTCAAAAAAATGACGATTCAAATGTCCTCACTTTGAGGAAAGGAAAACTCGGAGCATTTGGCAGGAAACTGAATCCTCAAAATTAAGGAAAATTTCGTCGTTTTTGAGCATTCATTTTTAAGAGTGTAACTAATGTGACCTGACGTCCAGCTTTTGGCTGGACAGTCCCGCTTTTTGTGTTACTGTCCCGCGGGCCGAATGTCCCGCCAAAACTTCCCGATTTTTTGTAAAAGTCCCGCAATGTCCCAAAAAACGAGGAAATTGTACATAAAATAGACTTTTTTTTATGAATAATCGTTGTAAAACGCTATGACGTCTTTAGAAATTGTTAAATGAAGTTAAAGTCATCAACAAATTGGTGGAGTATGATTACTGTTTGCCTGGAACCACTGCTGCTGTTGAACGCGCCTTCCTTATCTTTCTAATACCAAGTGTGCAATTGTGTGAAGGGACTATTATGTGCATAAAAAAATACTTAAAAAATACACCGGGGGGGGGGGGGGGTGATGGAGTGTCCCACTTTTTGATTTTGAAAATCTGGTCACATTAACTTTAACCGGTTATCTTTTCATCAATGGTTTCACAAATTTTCTTATGGTATGTATTGTTTTGATAAATCACAATTGAAAATTTAAATCTTCGAGTTAGCTTCGATTCTCGGTCTAGCTGGTTTATTTTAAAAATGAAATTCTGCGAAAGAGCTTATTAACATATTAATTAAACAAGGGGGAGGGGTATTTTATTTATTCACATTTTGGAGCATTAAAGGAAATATTTTTGCTTATCCTTCGCAACTCTTTTTTTATGTTTAATAACTTGAGTGCGCTAACTATTTATTATTGATAAGTTATCATATTTGCTGTTTCGATTTTGAAACTTTTTTATTAACAATCTGTAGAATCTACATTATCTAAAGATAACCGATTGTTAAATAATTCTTTTTGGTAGATATAATGAAAAGAAAACCAGATAACGCCTTCTCTAAAATCGGTAAATTCCATTTAGAAATATTTATTTTCATTCGCATTCGCACACATATCGAATAAAATACATATTTCCAATAGCTATGTCAGGTCAAGAATTTTGTTTCGTTTGGAAAATTGAAAACGTCAGTGTGCTTCCTCATCAAAACGGGGCATATTTGCAGAGCGCTTATTTTGTTCCTCAAATCTTCGATGAAGAAGAGTGGTGTTTGCAATTATATCCAAAAGGGTATAGGCAAGAGAGCGAAAACTACATATCTTGTTTCCTTGTTCGGAGGAATTCTTCTTCAGAAATGGATTCAGTTCGAATCGGATTATCATTAACATTAAAGTCTGTGTGTTCTTCAAATGATTTGTCAAAATCAGTAACGACCCCAAAATTCATAAACTTTTGTGGATTTCACAAGTTTGCACTTGCACATTTAGTTAATGGGAATAAAAATCTGTATTTGCCGAACGATGTTTTAACAATCAGGTGTCATATGTGGCCTCCAAAAAATGAGTCCATTGTGTCCGATTCTAATTGTAATTCGAAATTCAAGCATTCGAATGAATTTTCTTGTATAACACGAATAGAAACAGGGAAAATATATGATACTTGGACCATAAAGAATATTAAGGAACTCTGGATGACCAAAGGTAGAACTTCCATTTTTATTGACAGTTGTTCAAAAAGCTACCCTTCTTTCAAATTATCGTTTTTATTTAGTAAAGACTTGGATTACGAGTTTGCTCAAATTGAAATTATCCGATTAAAATCTTTTACTCGTGACAAAACAGTTTTCGTCAAATGTAAGATAACGGTTCTAAGTGGTCATAAACAATATCAACAATCAGGTGAAGATTCATTTTTATTTCGCTCCAATGCGGATGAAATATCGCGCTTCACCCCCTTCATCATGATAGATGATTTAGATATAAATAAATGCCTACACTTGGACGGTACTTTATATCTGTCATGCGAATTTACATATTCGTTTGAAGATGGAGCCGTATCCCACCAAGAGATATCCAGACACTCACAGATTGTATTTGAACCACTGAAGCCGCCACAGACTTGTCACTTGAGTGACAGCATTCAGAAACTTTACTTGGCCAAGAGTTTGTGTGATGTCACTCTACAAGTTGATGATCGAACGTTTCCAGCTCATAAGCCTATCCTGTGTGCCAAATCCTCAAGGTTCCGTGTCATGTTCGAAAACGAAGCCAAGGCAGAGGACATGCCTATCGTCAAGATTGTCGATTTTAATCACGATACAATAAGAAGAATGCTGGATTTTATATATTTCGATGTCCTAGAAGAAGAACTGTCATTCGAAGACATCATGGAATTATATTCTGCTTCTGCCAAGTACGAAATCGCATTGCTCCAGCACCAGTGCGCCATCTTGATTTTGTCTATGCTGTCTACTGAAAACGTATGTGAAATTTTGATTGCTGGGGATCGGTACCATGACACTTTTATTTTGACTCAAGTCATTAAAACTTTCTGAAAATGAATACATTCGAAGTTTTTCTGTCACCGCAATGGAAAAAGTTTCTCGATCGACATCCTAAACTGTTCGGTCATGCCATGATTAAGGTATTCGAAAATTCGCGAAAATATTGCGATCGAAGACTTTTTGATGGCAAGTCTGCAAGTTGTTGTCTGTGAAATGCTGTCTGCTGAAACGTATGTGAAATTTTAATTGTTGGTAATCGGTACCATGACACTTTTATTTTGACTCACATCAAAAACTTTTTGAAACTGAATACTTTCACAGTTTTTCAATTATAACTGCAATGGAAACGTTTTCTCGATTGACATGCTAAACTGTTCGGCCATGTCATGATTAAGGTATTTCAAAATTCTCGAAAATATGTACATGAATCTTATAATCCTAATGGATATAATTTAGTTTGATTTCGCAATGAAATGTATAATGACTGTTTTAAAAAATTTCGAATTGTATGTAAAACTGAGATATTTTAAAACTTTGTTTTACGAAAGTTTAGACGCTGTCCTGGTTCAGGTATTTTAAAAAGACTTCAAATATTACTAAGCATTTTATTTGGAAATATATATTTTTATTTTTTGTGAAGTTAGGAATTTTGCTTTTTCAAAATGACAATTTTCTATTCATGTTTAACTTTTTGAATTTGTTCACTCAACGCAATATAAGTTATTTCTTATTCATCCTAAAGTATTCTAAGTACCTTTTATATATAATTAGAAATAAATTTTGAGTCTCCATTACAATTGAATTTGTATTAACTTTGAATTGCAAGCAACCAACGGAAATCTTACAGCTCCATCATACGAGGGATTTAATGCGCAAAAAACCTCCTCTACACGGAGTTTTACTGATAATTAAGGTATTTCTGAAAAATGTTTTATACCAATTACAATTATTAGTTTAAGCTCCAGTTAATAACCATCAAATATAAAGTTGCTCAACAAATTAACTTTTCAGTAAGATAACTAACTAAATAAAAGAAATTTACTAGTAACTATCTGATTAATTTTGATCAACTCTGATTAATTTTTGATTATGAAAAAATAAAAATATGGTTGTTTTCAACTGTAAATTTATCAAGAAACCCAACAACAAAAAAATGGCAATTTTTTGAACTGATAAACTGTAAAAGAGTTCTGTAATCAAAATATAAGAATAAAAAAATGAAAATAAAGCATGGCACACTTTTATCATTTTCGAAAATACTAAAATCTTAGTGGCAAATACTTAAATTTTATATTTTGTTTTAATAAAAACAAGGTTGACCCAACTTATGGTAAGAAAATTTTTCACTTAACAATGAGCTTTAAGCTTAAGTTCATTTAAATAAACAACATGCAAGTCGAATGAAGACCATAGTCCTGAACATTTTATATACGGTTAATTAAGGTATAATTAATTAATTAAGGTAAGGTATCGGTAGCTTAATTAAGGTATCGTTACTTTATTATTAAATGAAAGTGGTAATGGCATTCATCAATCGTTAATCGTTGTTAATAGGTTAAAACACAATTACAACAATAGTGAAAGAAATGTTTCCATGAATGATTTCTCATTTTTTTTAAACCTTTGGGAGATACAGAAATATAAGCCCGTCGCCTGACTGTCATGTTTTTTAGCAACACATGTAGGTTTTCAAAATTAAAAAAAAATTATATTTACTGAAGTTGAAAATTCAAAGTATGGATTATTCATTAATAAACTTGTAACAAAATGCAATTTATAAAAAAAAAACATCAAATAGTTTGGCTAAATATTGGATCCTATGGAGTGAAAAAGTGTTTCCTATGCATTTTGAATGAAATGCAGTGAAAAAACGGTTACACATCATCCACTATCGAATATCTTTTAATTCACACATTAAAGTAAAAAAAGACATGAAATGTATTCATTCAAAAGACATAAATTTTCCGGCTTATTCTTAACATATTTCTAGAATTCCTAACAGAGCCTTAACCCATTCAGTCCCAATGACAATTTGGCATCATCATTTTTGATTTTTTTTTCTGATCGTGTATGGCCTTTTCTGATATCAAAAAGCACATCATTCAATTCTCCAAACTTTTTAGAAAATATGTTTTATTAATCTTAATAGATGTCAGAAAAATTATTAAAATTAAAATTTCAATTACATTTTTAAAATTTAATACCTTACAGTAAAAACGAGAATACACTTCAACTAAATTGCTTATCCCTGAGAGGGTTAACACTGCCACGTTCAAATCGTAATTTAGTAATTTTCCAGTGGGCATAAGTACAAAGTGAAAATTAATGAAACCTTTGAAGGTGTTTCAATTTTAACGTTAATCTAAAACTAAACTTCCCGCGCAACATCCCATTACTGGGCCAAGGCCTGCCGTGCCTATTTCAGCTTTCGTGACCTAGGGCTCTGGGGTACTTGGCATATGTCCCGGTAAGGTGGTAAGCCTCACGCGGAACCCCCAGTGTTTAGTTCCCAAGCATGCTTGGTACCCATGTTATCAACCCACTCAAGGGATGAAAGAATGGGTTTAACGTTAATCATTTAGATCATTAAGACCAGAACTTTTATCCTTAAATTAGTCCTTAAACTGAAACAAATTGATTATTTTAAAAAATGGTTTTCCTCAGTTCTTGTCTAGTTTGTAGGTTGAAATATGAATAAAAACATTTGTTGATTTGATTTATCGTGGGAAAAAAAGAACTCTAGGTTTAGACGACCTTAGATCATCTATACCTCTTGTTATTGACTTTGCTAGATTACATGGACTCAGGGACAAGATCTAGCTGTAGATAGGTCATGAAAGTTTAGTAACAACAACAACCGAAAAAGAAATAACAAGAAAGAGCCAACGCTTAAGTTTCTAAGTACAATATCGGCAGCAAAAATTGTTCAAAAAAGCACAATTACCTTTCGTGAAATGGAATGGGCTGAAGCATTTCTGCCATTGAAGATCGCCAATCATCAAACTGGGATCTGAAAAGAAAAATCCATAATCAGAAAACATTTAACTTAATCGTTTTCAGTTGAAACAAGAAGTTCTTAAAGAAATAGTCTACTTTCCTGTTACTTAAATACTTACTAAAATTCTTATCTTGAGAAAACTAGGTTCGTAACAGTAAGTGACATCAACAACCGTTTTTCCACAATAAATTTTAAAATAAGTATCACTTAACACAGCATCTAACTAAACACAGCATCTTTCACTAAACACAGCACTAAACACAGCTTTATTTGCAGTTATTAATAAATATTTAATTTTTCGTAGAACAAAAACCAAAAAACTACGCCTCAATAAACATTTACTTGCTAAATTCGGCTAGTTTCATTTACTTTAATTCGAAAATTAAATAATTATTACTTAAATCGTTTGCAAAAATTTATATTTCAAAGAATAAATATGTAATATTCCTCGCTTTTAAATAGAATGAAAACAATTTATATCAACATACAACGATCTCGTAGTGAAATATAGATTTTACGTCATCTTAAATTGATCGATGCCTCAAAAATAAATTTATTTTAATTTATTATCTAAAAGAATTAAAGTTTCTCAAGCAATTGTTGCTATGGCAATGGTGATTTAATTCTAATAAAAATGGCTTCCTATGCTTTTTAAATGAGCAGTAAATTTTAAAGTTTTTTAAATAATTGAATTACTTAGAATTCGAATTCGTTTCTAAAATTTCCAATGTATTCTAATTTCGATGCGCTGAATTTTTTTTATGTATCTCACTTGTCCGTAGCATTTTTAGTTAAATTCAGCGATTTAAATGACTCGAAATTGAACTTCAATGCTAATTCAATGGGAAATTCGTCGTCAAATAGTAGATTTATGTCCGTCCTATCGTACAGACAGACCGACAAAAAGTATGAAAGTTGGGTTTCTGATGTTATACCTTTCTAATAAAAAAGAATTTTTAATATCAGATGGATAGAACTGATTTTGGAAGGGGGGTACGGACAGACAGACGGACGGACGGACGGACATCGACCGCATGTCAATACCTACTTTTTTTTTTTTTTTTAATTCTTCGAGTTAAAAACAAAGAAAAGTAGGCTAAAAAATCGAGAGGGAAAAGTTTATACAGGTAACTACAACTAAGCTGTTACAAAAAAAAACACCACATATTAACGTTTTTTTTTTGCAAAATATAACTTTTTTTTAATATTATAGGGTAAAAAACGACTGTATCATTTTGAAAGTGTTGAAATCGGGATTTAGCTGATGGTTCGGGCTAGTTGGGATTTGGTTCGGGTGGGTTTTCATAGTGTTCAAGTTTTAACAATTGTTTTTATTATATTTATTTTAACAGTACAGAATTGTTTTTGTTATAATTATTTTAAGAATACACAATTGTTTTTATTATAATTATTTTGAGTTGTTTTTATTATAATTATTTTAAGAATACACAATTGTTTTTATTATAATTATTTTAAGAGTACACAATTGTTTTCATTATAATTATTTTACGAATACACAATTATTTTTATTATAATTATTTTAAGAATACTCAATTGTTTTTATTATAATCATTTTAAGAGTACACTAGTGTTTTCATTATAATTATTTTACGAATACGCAATTATTTTTATTATAATTATTTTAAGAATACACAATTGCTTTTATTATAATTATTTTACTAATACACAATGGTTTTTATTATAATTATTTTAAGAGTACACAGTTGTTTTTATTGTAATTATGCGCGCAATTAGCATAGTGCATAGCGTTATTGAGTGCACAATTCTTTTCGAAAATCAGGCATTGTTTAATGTGTTATTAATCATAGTCTAGTTAAATGCAAACAGTTGCATCTTTAACCACCAGAAGGATGCAGACTAATAAACCCGTCACATATTTATCACTTTTTCTAGCAGCTCACTATTGCTTTTAATTAATTATTTTTTTAATTTCCTTAAATTTAAAACTTTATAAAAATGTAGTTGATTTCTTAACTATTTACCCCATAAATAAAATTTAATATATCAAAAAATTAATTAATAAAAAAAATTCAAACTCATATGCAGAGGACAAATTTGCACTTAGTATAAAAAACTTATTAAATAGAGGTTTAAAAATAAATGAAAAAAGTTATCAAATATCTCGTCTTAACGTTCCTTTTGTTGCAAACTAGCTTATAGTTTTGCAAAGTCGTATCACAAACACACAAAATCAATAAATTGTTTTTAATGCAATTTCTTTTAGTTTTTTTATTTATTTGTCTTAAACATAATTATAAAAAATCTGAATAAATTGCCAAACAAAATTTCTTTCTGAAATGTGCAATGATATAAAACAGTTTTACCGTAAAACTTTATAATATGAATATTGCTTAAATGAATAGCCGTTTAAGCATTCAGTTTTATTGCCATTTTTATTTAAAAAAATCTAGAAACTCACTCAACGTGATTGGCACTACAAAAATGTTTCATTTTTCAAGTGTCAATACTATTTTCAAAGAACATATTTTTTCCCTTGAAGAATAATGTCGAATTAAATAATGCCAGCATTGTAGTTTTTTTATAACATTAAGAGACACTTTTGCAAATATTCCTTTGTTCGTGTAACTTGACATCTAAGTTATGTTAAGAGAAAAAAATCCCTTAAAAAATGATATGATATTAAAGCATAAATGAAATAGAATTTGATGAAGCATCAATTCAACCTTACCATTAATTAAGCCATTACATAACTATTTCAAGACATTTTCATGGGTCTTAGGAATAACGATATAAGGCCACTTATGTTATTTTTTCTGAAACATTTATTTATACACTTTGAGTACGTCTTGCGTTTAAAAATGAAAAGTAATTAAGTCAAGGGCGATCTTAAATAAGAGGCTCTATTTAAATGAGTAGAAATTGTCGTTTTAGAACATTACTTATTATATAACATTACTTATTTTCAACCGTCCCCATTATGAATCTTAATAGTTTTTATCGAGCTTGATAAATTTGGAGTTGTTTATTATTATTATTATTCCAAACAAAGATAAGATTGTTTAAAATTAAATTCTTATAATTTTTACAGAGAAAAACAAACATGCAATTTCACTCATTTTCAATCGGTTCTGAGAGTTAATTACGAATGGCTAGTTGAAAAGAAGACAAGGACTCTTCAATATGAATGTAAAAGGTTTATAATGTAGACTAAAAATTCTTTATTCACCATTCTTAAAAAAAAAAAAAAAGCTCTTTTTTTTAATTTGCATTAAACTCTTAAGACCCAAGCAAAATCATAAAAGTATATTCTTAATCGAAAGATACTTTTCATAAAAATTTATGCTAAAAAGTACGTTTTTGAAAGAAACGACAAGAAAGACACGCTTTTAACAATAAAATACACATTTGCTGTGTTATAAATGCAACAAAAACGCCGTATCACTTATTTGTAGTTAACAGATTATTCTAACATTGTTTTTATTGCAAAATTCCTTTAAAATTAACTACTCAAAGAAGTTTTCGAAAAGTTAGAAAAAAAATTCTAATCTAAAAAGAACTCTAATATCGTATTGACCCTCGTTCCACCTTATTTTTTTTTATAGAAATAAATTATTGTTACCTGCAATCAAAGACTGAAAATTGATATTTGGATCTTCTTCTATCACATTAAGTCAATTTCAGAGCTTTTTAACGGGTTAATTGTTTGTGGGGAGGTTTAAAAAAATGTTTACGAATTGGGACGCCAGGTTGCAAGAGGTTATACATAAATTTAGAAAATAATTTTTTTTTTGATATTCTATTAATTTTGTTTGAAAACGATTTTTTAAAAAAACGTCCTCTCTACAAAAAGAAACATAATTCTGATTGTCCAAAAAAAAAAAAAGATTGTTTGAAAAAAATATATCTTTTAATTTTTACAGAGAAAACAACCATACATTTTAACCAATTTTCAATCGGTTCGGAGGGTTAATTACCAATGGCTTTTATTAAAAACAAGTGACGTATTTTAGTTAACCATATTTTTTTTGAAGAACAATTGACTGATATTAGGTACAAATTCGAGCGTTAAAGTGCAGGCGTGTAACAGGTGTGTCACATTACTGGCGTGGGTAGGTAAACTGCAGTGACTTCCATAAGGACTTGTACCATTGTTGCAAGCACTAAATTACTCCAAGAATTAAAAAAAAAACTTACAGGAACTTTTTTTTTTAAATTTCAGATCCAAAATGGTACGACTCATTGTTGCGATTGACGAAGTTTTCCTGCCCATGGCAGATTATTACAAATGACATGTTAGTTCAAAGCCACAAGTTTTACGCAAAAGCAACATATTTTAAATACAAGTGACACAGACGTTTAGCTTCAGACAACATCGGTATCAAAAATCTATTTGGATGCGTACTTAAACAAATTACGCAATAAATTTAAAAATAATTTTTTTTCCAGATCCTAGCTAGCGGGAGCTCACTTGTTCTCATAATATACTCTGGAAAATTGTGGCATCTCCTAGAGTCAAGTCCGAATAGGACTTGGATCTTTCTTGCTCTGACGCTCGCACCACAGCGTCTATCATCACGACATTTCCAAATGAGAAGTGGGAGTCGTACTTAAGTAGAAAACAGTCCGTCTTGACGACACACAAAATGATGAAGTGTTGAATGAATTTATGACTTCCGTTTTGGCAACGACCCTGAATTCTTTTCTTTTTTTGAAAGAATGAAATGAGAAGTATATTTCGCTACTGGCAGTCTTTGAAAAATTCTGCTACGGATGATTTCTTAAAATACTCAAAGACGTTTCATTTGGAAGATATTTATGTTATTTTTGGTGGCCTTTACACATGAAAACGTTTGTGTGACATTTATAAATTTTTAACGTTAGAATTGAAGGATGCCCAACACTTTTATCTTTATATAAAAAAAACTGCGAAATTTGTTTTAAAGTAACCTAATTTATTAAAAAGGCGAGGGAGAATAGAAGAATTTTGAATAACGACTAAAATTAATAACAAATATTTCACAATAGCTATACATTTTGAGTCAAACTTTTAATAGCATATTTAAATAAGAGAAAACTTTAAAAAAATACTTCTTGTAAACGTTTCTTCTAAACGTTACACCTGTGAGCTTATTGTTTCATGCTATATCCTTAGTTTTGCTTTCTTATACTAAAAAATAGCTTGAAAACAATACAATTATTTTGCCATTTAATGATTGAAATTTAAATAGCCTCTTAATATCCAAGTTAACACAATGAGAGGCTTTTCTTCATTTTTTTAGAATAATCTCTTTAGGTATCACTTGAAGGTATTATGTTAAGGCGTTTTTTTAGTTTTGAGAATTTCAAACTATTAACAGAGTGGAAAAATGACAAATTATATGCCTTTATATAGAATGTAATCAATACAAAATAAAGCGTTTCCAATAAACTGGCATAAATACGCAATACGACAATAAAAAAAAAATTCAAACCGTCAAAAAATAATTCAAATTTTAAATTAGCTTAAGAAAGTTTAAAAATTAGCTGTTTTTTAACAAAGAAATAATTTATGAAAAATATCAAAATATACAGGGTGAAGCAAATAAAAGAGGCCCCAACGAAGAGATAGGAATACGACAGAAATGTTGCCAAGTCAAAAAAAAAAAAAAACGATATATAAGCAGGTTTGCTAACTGAAGCTATTGATCACTTCAATATTAAGAACAAACAAACACTTGGCGAATTATTTGCCGACAACTACGTTATGTCTTTAGAAGCTGGTTAAAAGAAATCTGAACAAGGTTTGTAGAGCTGATAAAAGAAAAAAGTTCCCACTAGGGATTATTTCGGTTGTTATTTATCCTAGAGAATCGGACCTTTTTGTTTTTGATAATACGTACAAAACATTCTAAATTGATTGCAAGACACAAAATTTGCATTATGGGACGTCTTCATATAATAAGAACTAAGATATGAACTTGCCACTGGTCTATGAGTAGCTACAATGTAAAGCTAATCCAATCCAACCAGTGCAAAAACAGATTTCAGGCGCCTTCAAGAGTTTTTGTCGCCATGCATTTCAACGTATTCCTACCTCTAGACCAGGGCCCCTTTCGTTTGCCTCACCCTGTAGTTTACTTTACTTACATGAGCAGAAAAATATTTATGAAACAGTCTAGCTTTGTCTCCCATTCCTTGTAACTATTAGAATCGACACTATTTCTTTCTTCTTCAGTGCTTCGTTCCATGAAATCACTGCAAAAATTAATATTGTTTTTAAAATTATGAAGAGTGCAAAAAAATATAAAAACACAAATCACACAAAAGTTACTGTCATTAAAACATAAAGCACACAAATGTTACTGTCATTAAAACACGGAGCACACAAATGTTACTGTCACTTACACATTAAAACATAAAGCACACAAATGTTACTGTCATTAGAACATGAAGCACACAAATTTTACTGTCATTAAAACATGAAGCACACAAATGTTACTGTCATTAAAACATAAAGCACACAAAAGTTACTGTCATTAAAACATAAAGCACACAAATGTTACTGTTGCTAAAATAAGTTACTCGGATAATTTAAAGAAAACACTTTCAAAAAGTAATATTTAAAATTTTCACTTTGTGAAAATAAAATGTTTCTTTCTAAAATGTGCTTTCTTTATACAAAGAAAAAGCTAGTATTGCATTTAGTTATATTTTTAGGTTTGGCAAAACATTTGCTGCAAATAAATATTCTGCTTAAATAATGAGCAAGCAAATTTATGATGTAGTGCTAAACTGACTGAAATTTGGTAACTGACTTGTTTAAATTTCACATTAAATTTCAGCAGTTTTGAGAACAAAAATTTTTGGATTTCAATAAGATGTCTTTACTTTGCGTAAACCATTTATTGCAATATAGAACATTATAAAATTACAATTTTTAACTTCATTTTTCAAACAAAAAAAGTAAAAACTATCATATGGCTTGATATAACAAATTTAATAAACACACTGCACTTTTCCGCATTCTTAAAAGAGAATATAAAAATTTTAACTTTTAATATTCCTCACACATTTTTCTGTACATGATAGGGAATGTTTAAAAGTCTGAAACACTAAAATGTTTCAAAAGTATGTAACCGTGTAAGGAGGATTTGACATTGTAGACTACACATTAAAAATGCATTAAAATTCCTTAAATAAACCGACTTCAATATACAAATGTTAAACTTACGTTTTCCTATTTTCAAATATGGAGTATATCGCAGCTACGCATATGTTGACTAAATTTTGTAAAACTCTAGGATGAGGGCACTTGCTTCCTAAACCATGCATGCTGCCAAATGATAATAATAATTAAATAGTTACTTCATTGAATCATCTTCAAATAGATACACCAACTTAAGAGGACTCTCTTGGGAATTCCACATCTTGAAAATCGTAATGTTATTCCTATGGAGAATATTCGCAAGTCAATTACCGCCACAATATTATTAAAATGTTACTAGTTTCTTGTATCGTTGTAAAGAACGAAAATAGTAAATTTCATATAAAACTAATTTGTTTTGTGAAAACCACATATTTAGTATTTTTAATAATTTTTTTAACTAACATAAAAAATGTATTAAAAATACTAAATATGTGATTTTCATAAAGCAAATTAGTTTTATGAAATCTACTCCTTTCGTTCATTACAATGATACAAGAAACTAGTAACCTTTTAATAAAATTGTGGCGTTAATTGACTTGCGAATATTCTCCATAGGAATAACATTACGATTTTCAAGATGTGAAATTCCCGAGTGAGTCCTCTTAAGGGGGAAGGGGCGCACTGGACCAGGGTCTCCTAACTCAAGTGCCTTAATGGAAAAAAACTATTTTCTCTGCCACATTTCTCCAACTATATTAAATATATCTTTACAAACTGTTTTTTTTTTAATAATAAATATAGATAACCTACAGGTCTCTATAATCCCACTTTCTTAAATAGCTTTGAATACTTTTTGTGAAATTGTTTATTCAAAATAAAAAAAATATTTGAGCCAATTTCAAAAAGTGTTATTGTCGGGACCTGTAAGTCAGCTACATTTATAACATAAAAAAATCCGCCTGTAAAAATATTCAATACAGCCGGAGAAATATGGCAGAGAAAATATTTTTTCTCCTTTGGATTAACACTGATGCACTTTGCTTTGGAGACCCACGATCCAGCGCACCCATTCCAACTTAAATATTACGTATACCGTATACCTAAGTACACCATAAGTATACCTAACCAATACATATCAATCACTCCACATTTTAACTGACTTATTTTAACGCACATAAACCATTAAACCACACATGAAAAAAAAATCTTAACTTACAATATACGACCTAAAACGGTTTAAAAAACGTCTATAAATATATTTAAGTTATTTTTTACTCATACAATCTTAATTAATATTTTAACTAACTTAAAAAATGTTGGATAGAAGAATTTTCAAATAAAATTTAAAATAGTCAATTGAAATAAGTAAATAATTGTCTTACCCTTCCACAAATTCTTTAATTATATTATCTCCTCTATTTTGACAGTTTACGGCTAAAAAATACTCCTGTACAAATACTCTAGTTTGAGGATACTTCCCAAAGTCCTGAAACATTCAAAATTATATATTTATAATTAATTCCTTCAATGACAATTTGGCATCATCAATTTAGAATTTCTTTTCTGATAGTCTGTAATCATTTATGATATCAAAAATCACATCATTTGATTCTTCAAACTTTTCTTATTAGAAAATACTTTTTATTAATCCAAATAGATATCAGCCCTATTTTTTTTAAATTATGATCAGAAACATGATGATGTCAAATGGCATCACTGGGACAGAAAGGGTTAAGTGTTCTAAATTTTAATAGGATGAACATTTTACGTCCATTAAATGTCAACAAAACAACGCTTTACTACACTGTCCAAAATAAGGGAAGTAGCTTACGTACTTTACTTAACCCTTCCAGTTCCAACATTTTATTTTTTATTCCAAAAATTTAAAATTCGTGAAATAGATTCATTATGCATCTAGAATGAAATAGAAAAAAAAAAACAAGAAAAGGCCCTCGCCAGATAAGACGGTGAAAAATGCCCCCACTCCAATCGGGCTAATTTTTTTTCTGAATATACCTCATAGTATGGACAACTTCTCAGCCAAGTTTCAGCTCTAAAATAGGACGCGTTTTTGAGTAAAAAATAAAAGTTTTTTTTATTTTTAAATTGAATTTTCTCTGAATCTATTTGATAATATCCAAAAAACTGCTCATAAGTTTTTAGATATCATTGAGTAGTATTCTCAGAAAAATCCGCTCATAAATCTGATCGAGGGATCATTGTAAAAAATGCGATTTTTTTTTCAAAAATTTTTTTTTATGCCAAAATCGTTATTCACACCTTAAATTTTTGTCTCTACATGTTTCTCTAACATCAATCTACAATATATATTTTTTTCAGATTTTTAAAAAACATTGGACGATAGTTAAAAAAAATAAAATATCCTTAAAACCTGATTTTTTGCACTAAAATCCTTTAGTACAGTCACATAATTTTTTTCTACATCATCCTCTTATCTCAGTTTACAATATATGTATATATTTTTTCATATATTTTTGAAAATGTTAGGCAATTGTAAAAAATATTTAATTTGATTTTAAATAAATTTTTTTAACTCTTATTATCTGTATTTGGAATAAGTAACGTAATTAATAACATTTTATTTTTACTATACAGTTGAAATAAACTTGCTAAAAGGGAAAAAATAAACTGAATCAAAATTCACTTTCATCCATTGCAGGGCTCCTCAACATATTCTACCGTATATTTCAATACTTTGCTCTTCCCCTCAGATGAACCTATAGACACGCTTGTCATCTTAGAAATGGTCCCCCAAAGGATATCAAGAGATTCGATTAAATAATTCGTCAAATACTCATCCGAATGTAACAAAAACTTAGATTTAGGGGTTTTCGAGGGTTCTTAACATTTCTAGGTTATTAAATATGGGTGTTGCTATTGGAAATTTTAAAGTTAGTAACATTTTTAATTTGAAGACGGCCCCTTTTGCAAATTTTGTGTCATGCGATTAACTCAGAATATTATATTTTCATAAAGTCAAAAAGGTTCGATTACTTAGGATATCTAACAGCCGAAATAATCACTAGTGGGTACTTTTTTTTCCACAGCTGTACTAACTCTTAACTCTTATGTTATTTTTTTTTATTTTTCAAGCAAATATTTATTAATAGTCAACGTTTATTTTATACATTTTTTAACATTTTAAAAAAATTTTAAACGTTATTTGACAAGAACAACAAATCAACAACGAATTAATTATCTTCATCACTGTCTTCATGAACTACAGAGGTAATGCTTTCTGTGCTGAATAAGTGGCTTAATTTTTCTGCAGGTCTAGGAATTTTCGACAGGTATCGGCCATATGATAAGTGATAAATAATTGCAGCAATATGAGAGCAGCACCCAACTGTTCTGCGACCATTTGCACACTCGCAAAAGTAACGTTTTATTCCTGAAACTCCTATACTGTTTCGCACGTATTCAATGAAACATCGATATATTTTTCTGTTCATGTGGCGTGATTGTACTTGCATTTTTAAAATATTTGATTTTCCTTTCACGAATTTCAAATTCAAATGACCATCTTCATCAATGACTTCAGCTAGATAAGATATCGCTTGACAGTATTGGTAAGTGCCAGTGAACAATATTTTCAGTTGGTTTTCTGTTAGCTCTGGAAAATCAAGTACGTCAGTGTCCGAAATATCTTCAAAAGGAAGTTTTTTTCGAAACCATCCTCTTGATTCAACTTCATCAGCCAAAGTATTCTCAGTATTTTTCCGCTCAATCATTCTCTGCAGAATGTCATCGGTCATACCAACATCAGAAACCAGCCGTTTGCTAAACTGATTATGTAGAAAAGCCGCTGTGCGATAATATGGTCCGATCTTCGGAATCATTTTATTATCAAAAATATGATCTAAAAGGGCATTTTTCTGTTTTATCATGCCATGAACCGATTCAACTGCCCATCTCAACTTCGTCACAAAGCGAGAATCATTAGATTCCTGAGTAGTGAGTTGTTTTTGCTTGCCTTTCAGAGCCGGCATTAGTACTGTAAACTGTTTAGATTCTAAATATTCCTTGACGTCTCGAAATCCACGATCCAAAATGAAAATGTCTCCGGGCCTCATTAGCTGACACAGTAAAACATTTGGGTCGTCAATAATATGTCTCATTATCTGAGCATCATTTTCATTTGCAAGAAAAGGACCCAACATATCAACGACAAATCCATCAGTAGTACAAATAGTAAAAGGCTTACACAGGTGAGTTTTTTTCTGACCAGAATAAGATATCCGTTGATATTCATTGTTTGTACTCTTTTGATGTCGTGCATACGTACCGTCACATATCAACATCAATTTATCATACGCATTATACAGTTTCTTGGCTATTTCTGTGGTATGATTATTAATCAGTATCTCTCGGCTAACAGAAGATAATCCAAAATGTACAGGAAGAATATCTTTCTCAAATGAATGTACTATTGAATCTGAGTAGGAGGACACTAGTTGTTCATTACTGAGCTGCAGTATGGAAGCAATCAGTTTATTTGAGCATCCTGTTCTTAGTTTTATTAGAAACACAATTAGCGCTTGTACAACCGTCCGAGAAGAACTTTTTCTCATCGACACCATCATATCACGCAATTTCGTTATATTATCCCAACTCAAGCCAGTGTATATTTTAATTTGATCTTCAGAAAGCCTTTGGTTTTCACATTTATCCAAAACAGTTTCATTGCATTCTGATGTAACGCTGTTAAGTATATTCTGTATTTCATGAGTTGTCATAGACGAATAATTTGAGAAGACTTTTAATCTATTTAAGTCTTCATCATATAATCGTTTTTTTATTAAATGGCTTCGACAACATCGGTTGCCAGCTGGAATATAAATGTTACGTTTAATATACGACTGCAACTGTGCTTCTTGAGGAACTTGAGTTAAAGTATCTTTACTATAACAGACACAGCAATATTTATGTGTTGAAACAGTCCTCGGTATTGGTAACTCTACATGCTCAACCTCATTACTATCATTCGAATCTTCTTTTAAACCAATAGAACATGTCGGGTCTAATTGTTCAGAATCACTTACTTCGTCTTGATCCAAAGAGCGATCGATTTTTCTTCGTTTATAATAAGCATGTGATCGACACTTTTTACAAATAATGTCATTGATGTTCAATGAAGTATCGATATTTTTTGAGAAGAAAATCACTTCATCAGCATCTGTAATTTTTTTCATCTTCTGAACAGAATAAATCCATTTCTTACATCCGGCACATTTAACATGCTTAGAAGACATAGTGATTGCGATATATAGGTTATTATTCTTCTTAAAATAGTAGCACTAACATTAATGGTGACCACAACAATGATAACAATAACCGGATAGACAATAAGTATTTTTGTATAAACATTTACAATAATAGCACAGTGATTGACGTAAATCGTATTAGACGCTACTGAAAACTTTTGGAGACTTAACAGGTGGATAAACCTAAAGTAAATAATTATCACGCAAGTTGAGGACCTTACTCGGCAGATGACATCCCTAACATAAGCGGGGAAATTCAAACTGGTACAGCTGTGGACCAAAAAAAAGTACCCACTAGTGATTATTTCGTACGTTAGTCATCCTAAGGAATCGAACCTTTTTGACTTTATGAAAATATAATATTCTGAGTTAATCGCATGACACAAAATTTGCAAAAGGGGCCGTCTTCAAATTAAAAATGTTACTAACTTTAAAATTTCCAATAGCAACACCCATATTTAATAACCTAGAAATGTTTAGAACCCTCGAAAACCCCTAAATCTAAGTTTTTGTTACATTCGGATGAGTATTTGACGAATTATTTAATCGAATCTCTTGATATCCTTTGGGGGACCATTTCTAAGATGACAAGCGTGTCTATAGGTTCATCTGAGGGGAAGAGCGAAGTATTGAAATATACGGTAGAATATGTTGAGGAGCCCTGCAATGGATGAAAGTTAATTTTGATTCAGTTTATTTTTTCCCTTTTAGCAAGTTTATTTCAACTGTATAGTAAAAATAAAATGTTATTAATAACGTTACTTATTCCAAATACAGATAATAAGAGTTAAAAAAATTGATTTAAAATCAAATTAAATATTTTTTACAATTGCCTAACATTTTCAAAAATATATGAAAATATATATACATATATTGTAAACTGAGACAAGAGGATGATGTAGAAAAAAATTATGTGACTGTACTAAAGGATTTTAGTGCAAAAAATCAGGTTTTAAGGATATTTTATTTTTTTTAACTATCGTCCAATGTTTTTAAAAATCTGAAAAAAATATATATTGTAGATTGATGTTAGAGAAACATGTAGAGACAAAAATTTAAGGTGTGAATAACGATTTTGGCATAAAAAAAAATTTTTTGAAAAAAAAAATCGCATTTTTTACAATGATCCCTCGATCAGATTTATGAGCGGATTTTTCTGAGAATACTACTCAATGATATCTAAAAACTTATGAGCAGTTTTTTGGATATTATCAAATAGATTCAGAGAAAATTCAATTTAAAAATAAAAAAACTTTTATTTTTTACTCAAAAACGCGTCCTATTTTAGAGCTGAAATTTGGCTGAGAAGTTGTCCATACTATGAGGTATATTCAGAAAAAAAATTAGCCCGATTGGAGTGGGGGCATTTTTCACCGTCTTATCTGGCGAGGGCCTTTGAATTTTTAAACTAAAATTCGAAAAAGAAAAAATGGAATAACAACTTTTGATAAAATTATAACAAAAAAACATGTTTTTTTTTGTGAAAAAAAGTTTTTTTCAATCCAATTTTTATCAATCCAAAAATGCAAGCTTGATGAATTTAGGGTCAATTTATTTAATAAAATTGTTTCAGATTGAAAAAAATCAAACCAGTCAAATCCTTGAAATTTAAGGGTGTTTATGAAATTAGTTGCACACTTCTATAGTTAAAGTCATAATTTCCTTGCACAGAAACCACGACCATTAGCGGAGCTATAAAAAGCGCAGAGCAATCAGATAAAAAGAAAATTTCAACCTTTGTATTTTGTATTCATCTGACTGTTTCGCGAGTTTTATAGCTCTTCCCATGGTCGTGGCTTCTGTGCAAGGAAACTATGAGCTTAACTAAACAGTTATCTACCATTAATACTAAAACATAATAAATTATTTCAAAACAGTATAAGAATTTAAATGCCTATGATTACCATGTTGTGCTTGAGTATCCTTTGCACAATAGGTGTGCAGATATCAAGGACCACTGTTGATCTAGGATTTTCACGGCAGTGCTAGAATTTATAAGTGAAATTAAAACTAATGTATTAGTACAATTATATGTGCACATAGCTGTACAAAAGAAATATTAGATAATGAGTGGAATGCCTTATTCATGTAATTAACTAGGAATAATATTTTGTGAATCATAAAACATTAGATATAAATTATAATAATAATGTGTAATGATTAAAAAAAAAGTCTTAATGCGATGATTAAAAAAAGTTTTAATAATATGTAATGAATGATTAAAAAACGTCTTAATGTAATGATTAAAAAAAGTTTTAATAATGTGTAATGATTAAAAAGTTTTAATATTGTGTAACGATTAAAAAAGTTTAAATAATGTGTAACGATCTTAAAAGTTTTAACAATGTGTACCGATTAAAAATGTTTAAATAATGTATAACGATCTTAAAAGTTTCAATAATGTGAAATGATTAGAAAAAGTCTTAATAATGTGCAATGATTAAAAAATGTTTTAATAATGTGTAATGATATAAAGTTATTTATGCTTATTTTTCCAGTGTAAATGACGAAAAATTCTAAAATTTTATTTGAGCATCGTTGATAATTTTTAGGCATTTTCACATTTTAAACTAATTGCAATGTCATTTAAGCACCAACTGCAAATGAATAAATACAGTTTTTTGTTGGTGCACACAATATTTGATTGGTTCATAGAGCCTCGTTTATTTAAAATGTTCATCTTTTAAATACTCGAGATATAGACATACTCATGCTACAGGGTGTCCGTAAAAAATTTCCTAGTTTCAAATTGTAATAGTATTGGATGTAATCGTTTTACAGTTGTGGTAGAAGTTGACGAATTAAGAATAACTCCAACAGTTTCAGATGAGCAAATGAGCTTGTGCCGCTACATCGTTTTCATAGTTGCAGTGTCATCTATTCATTACTTGCTCCCATTACTCCGGACTTGCTGCAGACAGAATGTAAAGAATTTCATTTTCGTTTGGATGTGTGCCATATCACTAAACGCACATTGAGCATCCCCCCACCCCTTATAGGAAAACTAAGCTTTCTTTTAATTTCATGTATTATTTGTTAAGTTTAGTTTAAAATAAACTCTTATATTGAACCATTAAAATTCGGACATTCTCTTACGGACACACTGTATTTTTTTTGAGTATCACATTCTGAGCCGCAGCACGTTTGACCCAACTAATAAGGACAGAGAAGTTCTCTGTGACGTTAAGCTATCCGTCCATTTCGGTTTGTCGGATGTTTCGAAAGAGAGGAACGAAACCAGTTTGGAAAATACAGACCGGTGTATGCGAATAGGTTTCTTACTTTTATTTATGGAATAGCGTCGGATCTGTGGCTGAGAGGTTAAACGTGTCTGCCTAGTAAGCCCAAGATCGCGGGTTCGAGTCCCGGGTGAGTCGTTGGATTCTCTGGATGGGAAAATCATGGGCACGCATGTCATATGATTATGTGGCACGTAAAAGCTCCCTGGAGGGACCATTTGGCTCGGGTTCTCTCGGCAAAAATTAAATATCGGCATACTTTAACACTCCAGATAGCTCAGATTCATTGTAATCTTCTGATCAAAATTAGTAGAGAGAGTCGCCTAAGTGGTGCCACAAAAAATTCACCCTGTTCTGGGGAATATGCCGAGTCTGCAAAGGTTGACCACCAATGTTGAAGCCCCATTAGAAAAAAAATTCGGAAAAGTCGACAATTCTAACCAGACGGATAGCGTGACTTCACAAAAAGCTTTTGTGGCCTTGAAGTTGAACACACCACACTCTTAAAACAAAAGAGTAAAATCCACTCCAGTAGGAGAAGTGCATTTTCGATACTAGAAAGGACTGAATATGAACTCAGACTGAGTTAAAATCCCTCATTTGTAGAGATCCCGACGGAGGTTTAACACACAAGGGATCCACTCCTCTAGGAGAAGTGCATTTCTAGACTGGAGGAGTGAAAATTAACTCAGACTGAGTTAAAATCGATCGTTCGTTTTAAGAGTGCATGGCCACAGCCGTTAAAAGAACTTTCTTACCCAGCAGAAGAAATCACATATTTCCGAGGTGGGTGTCATTCTTTCCAAGAGTTGCGACACAGTTACGATTACTTCCTCCGCTATGGAACGGGACATCCATGACTTGCCCTAGAAAATTTCGTCATGGTATTAAACTTCTTTAAGCATGCATTTCAATGGAAATTTTTGAAAATTAGCTTTTAATTTATAGACATTTTGTTTCGAAATATACGTCTCTAATAGTTTTACATAAAGACCATATTCTGCAAAGTTCAGCAAAATTAAAAATTCAACTATCCAACCTATCAGTTTCGCCCATTTTTTTAAAGAAAAACTGTCTCTTAAACTTCTTCAATCATGCATTTCAATGGATATTTTAAAAACACTATTGTTTAATTGATAGACATTTTCCCATTTCGCTGGAGCAAATCTCGCCAATCAATTCAATGACCCGGCGAAATTGAAAAATACCTACTGATGTAAAATTATTTTAGGATTTTTTAATTTCGCGACCGCAAGCGCAAACGATAATGTCTCCAAAAAAAATTTACAAACGAAACCAAACTTAATATTTCCAATGGTAACCTTTAACTGTGTTCGTTCAACAACAGTCTTTCTAAATTTCTACATATATGCTTGAAGTTCAACAACAATCTTTCTACATTCCTACATATGCTTGAAGTTTTCACATTAAAAAAAATCAACTTTAAAATTCCTCAAATTTTTGTTTGCCTAATTTGACCACTTTTACTTAGGTAGATTGAATATGTAAAATATACGGATACATATAAATAAAAAGACAAATATAGATATAGCGTGGTTAAAAATTTCGGGAGTTCTTACTTTCACTAAGACTTCCGAAATGACATCCAGAGCAGAGTGAAAGATACTCTCGTCCTGAAGGGGAGTCGAAAGAACCAAATCGACGAGGTTCTGAAACAATAATTTAAGCACTTTACAGTTACATTTACGGACGAAAAATTAATAAATCTTTAGCGCTTATTGAGGGAGATGTTCATGTTGTGTTACTGGAGATATTACAACAACCTGTATCCACCAAAAGGTACCTCAAGCTGAAGACCAAGTTGCCTCTTCTTATACATTGTGTTCCAAATTGTCGTTTACAAACTTAGCATCCTCTGGTCTGTCATATCGCGATGAACAAGATTTACATAGGAACTTGTATCTGAAAATTCAAACTGAGACTGCAGGGCGATAAGTGCAGGTTTGGATGAGGAGAAAAAAAATTATATCGAAAGCGGAATTAATATAATTTTTATTACAGAACACCATTGCATCACAGCAAATGTTCAAAATTCCTTTCAGTCGCCACAATGCACGTTTCAAAGTGTCACGGACACGTGCTGCCACGATCCTAGGATCCATGTCCGATGTTACAGGTTTCTCGTATGGACTTCATGTGTCTCCACCACTGAACTGAACTGAAACTTTGGAAGAAGCATCCCATGAAAAGTTGGTGAAGCCCATTTTTGGGTCACTTGGCGACAGCTTCAGGGAGAATATGTGCCACATTTGGCATGAATTCACCGATAACAATTGACACTTAACTTGACAGCTTGCATTGGATTGCCTAATCGCTCGCCAAGACTAGTACTCCAAGGAATTTAGGTTTTAAAGATTGTTCCGGCATTTCTATTTTTCAAAAAGTACAGGTTTCTGTAACTTCATTATATAAAGAGCCTCCTAAAGTAATAACATACAATTTTCTGTTTAAAAAATTATTGAAGAAGTTGGTTTAAAATGACTATTTTAACATGTAAAGTATAAGATTGGCGGCAAAAGTTGGGTTACTCTTACAGGGTTGCCGGGCTTCACCGACCCGATTGTCGAGTGTTCCGATGCTCCTTCCAGAGTTTCAGTTTAGTTCAGTGGCCCCCACAGGTAGAAATCCAGGATAGTCAGGTCGGGAGATCGCGGTGGCCATTGGACTGGTAAACCTCTATCAATGGACCAATGCAGTTTTAATTTTCCCACAAAAATTCCTATGTGAATATTGTTCATCATGATATGACAGACCTGCATGATAAGTTTGTAAACGACCTTTTGGGACACCCTGTATACTGCAATATCTATTACAATCTAGATGACTGGTAGTAACAAAGTAGTAAATCAACGCCATCTAGAGTTGTACGTTACTTACGGTTGAGTGTGCATGTTCGGCAGGTCACCAGAGTGCACGGTAAATCCATTCTTGTTTATTAGTCTGACTTATATTTAATTCTTATGGCTTATTCTTCTAACAATCCTAAGCGTAGCCTCTAACCTCATTGTTAAACCAATCAAGTCATTCATTTTATCAACAATTAAAAAAATGCACGGTTCTTTGAATGTTTCCTGGGAAACCCAAGAAAAAGTAAGGTTT
Organism: Hylyphantes graminicola; assembly: GCA_023701765.1. NCBI lineage: Eukaryota > Metazoa > Arthropoda > Arachnida > Araneae > Linyphiidae > Hylyphantes > Hylyphantes graminicola. The sequence goes on from CM043118.1 coordinate 14,254,237, forward strand.
TTATGGCCATGTGAAAACTCTTAAAAACTTATTTTAGATCCAGTTCTCAATTAACTCCGAAATGCTACGCCCATCGCCATTAGCCCTCGTGTAGCTCTAGTGCGAAGATAAATCAACCTAAACTAACCAAAGTTAACTTACCAAATTTTACTCTTCTTCAAATTTCCAAAATTTTATCTAAAATTCGCCAATATTTTCATTGAAATTGAAACACTTCCATATCTTACGCATAAATTGAGCAGAGTATTATTTAATTTATTTGCTAATAGATGAATACTTTATTTAAAAGTAAATGAGATCAAGATGTTAAAAATGCTTTTCTGTTTTAAAATTTGAAGGATGCTCTTTTAAATAACACTGGTCAACAGTGAAAATGCGAATGAGATGAAAGTACCCAATTCTGAATGATTTCGACGTGCTAAACACGAATATCACCTTAAAAAATGAAAGTTAGCTCTTGTTTTTGAGTTACGGTCGTTTTTTCATTGCATAGGATACAGCGATATGCAGGAGCGCACCAAACGCAAAATTAATTAAAGTCAATTTTGTTTACAGAAAACCTCCGAATTTGAGGCTTATACAGATTTAATTTTATATTATCAACCTGAGAGTGGGAAGAAATGATAACTTTCAAGGTTTTTGCAACCATATTAGCAGCTAAATAACCCTTCTAAGCAATGTAATTGTTCTCATCTCAAGAGGTGCAGAATAAAAAGCAATAAATTCCTTGTATTTCGCACTTGGTTGTTTTAAAAGCTGTAGAATATCAAAAATTAGTATTAGTAATAAATCTATAACTATAATGCCTTGTAAATGCATTAATAGAGCAAATAACTTCTGTTATATTTGCGGCAAAGTGCAATTTTTTGAACACAAAAAGGGTTATCAATGCAAAAGTAAAGAATGCTTATCATCTGTATTTTGGTTTCAAGATGGGAGACTAGGAATAATTTCGGGACTCCTCACTTATGTAGTTAAACTTGAGTAGCAAATTTGTCACTTTGACTTCATCTGGGACAACAGATAGTGCCGTATGCTATATAAAATTTAATGGGAAAAAAACAACGGAATGTCATTTTCTAATTAAAAGGGAACCAACAAATCAGATTAATGACTTATTTCTGCATCATCTCATCAGTTAAATAAGGTGTTACTTAGAAAAAGCTAAATGTTAAATAGCCTAACGTTCCTTCAACTATGTGTCAGGTCCAACACGACACTACTTACTAAAAAGTCTCCAATATTTTTATAGTTTTAACGAGGATAATAGCCATGTGTCTGCTAAATATGCTACAGCTTCTAAAAACAACCATGAAGAAATGTGAGGAATTTATTGCTCTTTTTTTTCTGCAACTTTTAAAGTGAGAACAATTATGTTGCCTATTGGGGTATTAAGCTGCGAATGTGTGTAAAAATTCTTGTAAATTATCATCTCTTACCAACCCCATGTTGATAATATTAAATTAAACCTGTATGAACAAAAATTAGGAGGGTTTCTGTAAACAAAATGGACTTTAATAAATTTTGTGTTTGGTGCGCCCATGCATTTCGCCGTATCCTATGCAATGAAGAAAACGACCGTAACTCAAAAACAAGAGCTAACTTTTATTTTTTAAGGTGATATTCGAGTTTAGCACGTTGAAATCATTCAGAATTGGGTACTTTCATATGATTCTCAGAAAATTTTACAAATTTTGTTGTCCAGTGTAAACCCATATGATATTTAATATAGTATATAAAATAAAATGTTTAATTACGAAATACTACTGATTCTTTCAAGGCAACGCATGTAATATTAAATGCTTACTTTTAGTTCTTTGAGCAAAATTTCAGGCCTTGTGCAACAGTCTAGAATTTTCCTATACCTAAACAGATTTTTCTGAAATAAAAATATCCATAAGTTGATACTAATGTAATGTATGAAAAAAATTTCTTAAACATAGCATTGCAATAAAATACCTTTTTCTAATAGAAAAATATTTAATTACCTTGTTTCTTTACAATATTAACACGTGTACTATAAAAAAAAGCAGTTTCAACCTAATCCTTTCCTTGGGCAAATATTTATACTATTTAACTAAAAAAACACATTTTTAATAACTTAGTAACAATTTGTAAAATTCAGTAAATTTTTTTTCTAAACCATGTCAAAGAAAAATGAAGTTCTAAGATACTGCAAAAAAATAATTCCAAAACGTAATAAGTTATAATTACTTATAATTAGCAATTACTTTATTTTGCTCACTAGCTATAATTTGTTATACTAATTGAAGTTAATTAACTCTTTTAAAAGCCGAAGAAGTTTTAATGTTTTTCAAGGGAGGGAAGCTTGCAAATTGGGTCATATGGACTTATTATTGGAAAGCTTGTGAATTAAAAAACTTATTTCTAAGTAATTGTGTTGATTGTTTATAGAAATATTATTATTTTTAGAAGATAATGTTTTTCATTATTTTGCTTACTTTCTGGAGAAATAATTTCTCAATTTTTAATTAAAGGATAAATAGCTTAATTAAAGGAATTACCAAAATAATAATCTTGCCAAAGCATAAAAACTTAACAATTTGTTTTATTACTCTTTTTTTTCATGTCATATAAATAAATGAGGACAAAGATGCTAGTATAGTAAATTTGTTAAGTATTTTTTCTTTCAGATTTCCAGCTTACGAGTTTTTACGGTGGATCAGTACAAGGAGAAAACGTTACTTTTTACGTAAATTTCTCTTACTATCGACCTATTGTTTAAAACCGTTTCGCTTACATTACAGCCTCTTACTATCGACCTATCCTATTGTTTAAAACCGTTTCGCTTATTTACAGCCTCTTACTATCGACCTATCCTATTGTTTAAAACCGTTTCGCTAACATTGCAGCCTCTTACTGTTTTCTTAAACTTGTTTGATATTTGAAACCGTTTTCTTCAGAACATATTATCAAGGACGTTAGTGAGGGGATAAATTAAGGTCAACAAAATTTACTTCTGTTAGTTTTAAAAAGTCATGGTATTCGATGGCTTAGTAGGTAATGGGTAATATAATCGATTCCGGCTGCCTAATTCTAGCCTCCTTTAGGAGCTTTAACACAGCCAATTGCGCTTCGTAATTTAGACCCTGAAAAATTTAGAACCCTGGTCAAGTGACGGTATGGTTCCTCACTTGCAACACAATGTTTGCGGGTTCAAGTCACACCTGACGCGAAACATTTTCTCGATTAAAAAAAAGTTAATAATATTTATTGGGATGAATCGCATTGTAACTGGAATTTACCTTGTACTAAAAACGAAAAAGTTTCTGTATCTCAAACACAGTGTAGATTTTCATTAAAAAAACCCGCAAGTATTATATTATCAAACTTACCTTCCACAATAAGGAATGCAACCATTGGTCTCTCATGTAACAGTTAGATACCTAAAAAAGAGATAAAGTAAATTAATATAGAAGCTCGTTTTGAAAATTAATGCTTCTCTTAGTAAAATGATTTAACGCTCGTGAAGATAATGTTATTTTTTGCCCTCATGCAAATTGTCACTTTTTAAAATTGCATAGGCGTTAAATGTTATCTAACTAATAAAACCAACAGTCACCCAGCGGGTATGGCAGTTTCGATTCTCGTTTGTCAGTCGATCCTGGATAGAATCCCGAATAAGGCATTATAATTTTGTGTTGTCCCGAGTAAATACGGAGAACGTTCTCGTTAAATCTGTGAATCAAAAAGTTCTATGGTTGTCCATGGTGCTGTACCATGGGTCCAGGTTGTCTGGGGAAAAAATGCCCCTCTTCTTCAACGACATGCCTAGATTGAAGAGGTGGAGTCCTCTTGGAAAAGAAATCAGACTTCCACCGTTACGTATTGTCAAAGTTTTGTGCCAATGGAACTGACTGCACTCATCCTGTCTTCCTGGCTATGCCCTGGAGGCACACGATAACAACAATAACATCAAAAAATCCCACAAAACTAAAACGCGGTATGGTATAAGAATCAAAAGCGCTAATTAATCTAACCAACAAAGCCCCCCAAACTGAAACATAGTTGTGAATGTACTAAAAACTACTAAACTTCTCGGCACAACGGCCCATCAGTGGGCCAAGGCCTGCCCTGCCCATCTCAGCATCCATGATCAAGTGTCTCGCTAAGGTGGTCAGCCTCATGCGGAATCCCCAGTGTTTAGTTCCCAAGCATGCTCCTCATTTTATTGACCCACTAAAGGGATGAAAGTTTGGGTCAACCTCACCCAATGCGCGATTTGATCCCTGGACCTGTGGTGTCTCAATGCGAGCCGCTGGCCTCATATCTTTAATGTATCCAACAAAAAAAAAAGACCATAAAACAGGAGCATGGTATAACAATCCTACCTGAAAGAGGAAGGATCCATCCGGAATGACGATCCGTATGCAGAATCGGCCGCACGAGTCCCACCTGGCCACCGGATAGATGTCCTGGATCACCCGGTACAGGATGGGCTCCTCCATGAAACCACCGGGCTAGGGGAAAGGATAAAGAAGCATAAGCTAACATGAATATAAGATGAGACGTCAGATTTTCTGGATGGGAAAATCGCAGACACATATGTAATGCACGCAGTCTGCAAAAGGCTTATAACTTGGAAGAAGCAGCCCCGTTGTATAAAGAGCCTCCTTAGTGTTAAGGTACCTCTCATATAAAATGTATCAGGGACCGACTTACAACTTTTCGGGCCCAGGGCACAAGTTAACTTAGGGACCCCGCAACGTTTATCAAATTTATAAAATTGCACTCTTAAAACAAAATAGTGAAATCCACTCCTGTAGGAGAAGTGCATTTCCGACACTGGAAAGGAGTGACAATTAACTCAAACTGAGTTAAAATCCCTCGTTTGGAGTGATCCTGTCGGGGGATTAACACACAAGGGATCCACTCCTATAGGGGAAGTGTATTTTCAAGACTGGAGGAGTGAAAATTAACTCAGACTGAGTTAAAATCGCTCGTTTGTTTTAAGAGTGTGTCTGTAACAATAATCTTAAATGCTAGGGTACACACTATTATATTTAACATTTTTGTAATATTTTTTAATGCATACTTAAGATAGAACATAAAAAACGTATTATTATATCATGCATGCCATTAATTTTACACACAATTTTATTCACGTTACCAGGGCATAATTTAGAAAAATAAGAATTGCCATAATTGCTATTGTGGCTCGCTTTTGGAAAATCAATTTTCACTGAGTTCAATTGCATTATATTTATTATTAACTTTTTATGGCACCATTTTTTTGGTAATATTTCTCTCAATATTATTCTTTTTAAAGCATATTTGGGGGCCCCATTGCAGTGGGGGCCTTGGGAACGTGCCCCATTTGCCCTGCCAGAAATCAGGCACTGCCTGTGTTACTTTAACTTCTTTTTAAAACTCAACAAATTTTTTTAAAGAATTACTTGTTGCATTTTAATATCGAACTTCGGTAAATTAGCTTCAGCAAGAAGATAAAAAACATAATTAACCCTCTCTCCGTTACAAACGTCTTACACACGCTTAATTAATAATCTTAAACTTACTATTAAATTAACCACTTGAGGGATAAAAACACATAAAAATGTCAAAAAACGGTTTGTATATATTTTAAAATGTACGTACTAATTTTTAAATTTTATTAAATGTTCAACTATAATGTGGCGATTAAGTTTTTAAAACGATTTATGATAGAAACATTTTTAAATATTAAAACTTGTAATTAATTATTAAAAAACTAGAATTAAAATTAATGCAGCGAAAACATGTTTACACTTTAAAAGACTTTTAAGCCAAAGCGCTTATCCCTCGGAGAATTGAATTACTAATGTATATGTTTGAATTTTATATAATTTATACTTTAGAAGAAAAAAGTTCACAACTTTTTTTCATTAAAAAAAGTTCTTGCATGCAAAATAAATATACACCAACTTAATTAATACCGTTTCCCATTTAGAAACTACAATTAATAAAAATTCAATAGAATTCATGCCTCCATAAAACTTCATAAATTTATAAGACTTCACAATTTAATGTTACATTTAAGTGTGCTATTTCTCTATAGTTATGGCCAATTTCAAATACATTGTTCCCGTAAAGGAATATCAGAGTTTCAAATTGTCATAGTATCAGCTGTAATCGTTCGACAGTTGTGGTTGAGGGTGACGAATAAAGAATAACTCCAACAGTTTCAGATAAGCGCATGCGCTTGTATCGCTACATTTTCACAGTTGCACAGACTATATTGCTTCTATTATTCCGGACTTGCTCAAGACAGTATTGGAAGAATTGCATTTTCGCTTGAATGTGTGCCGTATCACTAAAGGCGCATACATTGAGCACTTATAAGAAAAACTAGTTCAGTTTTCTTTCAACTTCATGTATTATTTGTTATAGTTAGTACAAAATAAACTCCTGTAAAAAACCAATAAAACTCGGACATTCCTTTACGGACACCCTGTATTTTAACAATAATTCAAATTAAAAAAATATTTTCTTATTTAAGAATGGTGAATTAAGAATTTTTTACGTCACAAACCTTTTACATTCATATTGGAAAGTCATTCTCTACTTTTAACTCGATAAAAAGTCCTGAGCACCAATTTCTCATATTTATAATTTCCCGAAAATAAATTCGAAAATTCCGAAATGTCTATTTTGATCAATGGCACATGAAATAACATAATGCATATTTCTATTCAAACGCCTTAAGCAATAGACTTACTCAGCAGTATTCAAAATACTTTCCTCAGAAAAGTACCAGTATTTCTCCGAAAAATTGAATTTCATCCTATATCTTATTCTAAAACCACTAGTTCGATCTAGGGATCAGAATGTATTTAAGCTGACTCATTTTACTACAATGCATTTTCTTTTGCAGTGACGCACTATGTTTTAAGCGGAAAAATAATTTTATATTAAAAAATTCAATAAGAAAATAATATAAAGCAAAATGAGAGGATATTTATTTTCAAAATGTGGTTAGATACTTTTTTAAAACATTTTTTTTAGCAGAAAATTGCTTTAGCACTTCAATTTGTATAAATATTCAAAACCTTACCATTTTTCAACATTTATGCAATGCAACTTATATAGGATGTAGTTGCAAAACTCATATTCTACAAAGCCTAACTAAGGTGTTAAGTCCGGCCCATTTAATGGCTACTTCGTCCAATTGAATTACCCATTATTATCCCTTTGGGGGGTAGAGACTTACACTCTTAAAACGAACGAGCGATTTTAACTCTGTCTGAGTTAATTTCACTCCTCCAGTCTGGAAAATGCACTTCTCTTAGAGGAGTGGATCTTTTGTGTGTTAAACCTCCGACAGGATCACTTCAAACGAGTGATTTTAACTCAGGCTGAGTTAATATTCACTGCTTTCCAGGGTCGAAAATCCACTTCTCTTACTGGAGTGGATTTCACTCTTTTGTTTTAAGAGTGTACAAACTCTTCATCTGACATTCATGTTTTCCATCAACATATATAACATTTTAAAAATTATAAATTTTACAATTTCAATAATTTTTTAAAAATTAAAATATGTATGAGTCTTTTACAATCTTCTGCTACAGAATTATAATTGTAAACATTTAAAGAGCATGGATTTTTAGTTAAAAATTTGAATTCGAAACTCGTGCAGGGAAAGCAAGCTTACACTTAAGCGGAACTGTCAGTCAAATAGAGCTAATGCATTAGTTTTGAAATCACAACTTTTGCGAAATCATTGCTTTGTCATGTTATGCCATTTTCACAAGGTAAGGGAATCATCCAAACATCAATTTAAAACAAAATTTAAAGGAAAATAACATCTGGCTATTTCATTATTAATTTGAAAAGTTTTAAATTAATGTCACCATGTGCTGAGCATTATGGACATTTTAAAATTTCAGAAGCCTATAATTAAATAACTAGATAAAATTTTCTTTTCAAATATGTTTCATTTCGATGCTATGAACTTTCCCATGCCTGGGGATATACACTATTAAAACAAACACTCCTAATTTAACTCAGTCTGAGTGGATTTCACTCCTCCAGACTGGAAAATGCACTTCTCCTTTTGGAGTGGATCCTTTGTGTGTTAAACCTCCGACAGGATCACTCCAAACGAGTGATTTTAACTCAGTCTGAGTAAATATGCATGCCTTTACGGTGTCGAAAATGCACTTCTCCAACTGGAGTGGATTTCACGCTTTTGTTTTAAGAGTGTAGTGGTTTGGACGGGGGAAGGAGGGCTAACATGGCAAAGTAATACTTCCGCGAAAGTGGTGATTCCAAAACTAATGCATTAGCTCTATGGGACAGACCATCAATCTTAAGCAAATTTGCTTGTCCCTCAGAGTGTTATCGTTGATCAAAAGTCGTAAATAAAATCGGGTAGTTCTCTACTGCGGGCTCGGTTACCGAGTGGCATTAGAAACAACACAACTGAGTTTATTGTAACTTTATATTCAATATCATTCAATATATTGAGAGAGAGAGAGAGAGATAAATGTATTTGTTACATTAAAATATTTAGTGGGGTTAAAAAGTAAATATTTTAAGTTAGAAATGATTAGAAAGTGTTTATCTTAATATGCATAAAATATTTAAATATCGGTCTTTTTATTCAATTTTACTATACAACCAATCCTTATTTTTTCTTTTCGAATGATTAAATTTTTATTCATAAAATAAATGTGAAAACAATTAAATTTAAAAAAAAGCTTTGAATAGCAATTAAAATATGTTTTGAATAACTAATCCGTATTTTTAAATTCTTATAATATAATTGAAATTTTAATTTAACTCCAATCTAATACCTACCCACTATATCACATATCACTCATTTCTTATCAAAGAATATTACTTAATATTTCGAATCGCTCCTAAAAATAAATCTTTTCATCGCACTTCTCAAATATTGAATTTTAAAACCATTTCAGGGTACAGAGATGGGGAGGGGATCGAACAAAATCTTTCCCAGGACCCATTCCCTGGTGATTTTCTTCTCCCATTGCCATAGCAACAAAACAATCATATTCTATTTAAGGCGATCGTCCTGTAAGTAACAAAACTTGTAAGTATTAACAGTGATTTTTAATTTTAAAATTTACTTATTGAGTTTCAATAATTTTTATTTTTATGACCTTGTAATCTTATAAATAAGATACAATTTTGAATATCGAATGATTAAATATTTTTATTCTATAACCTCTTAAGATCCGAGCAAAATTCTACACGTATATTCATAATTTAAACATGCTTTTCATATAAATATGTGCTTAAAAAAAGTATGTTTTGCAAAGCAAGTTTTAAAAAATTATTTTAGTAGTTACTAAGAGACACGCCTAAGCCCTGAAATTACACATTTTTTGGGCTATAAATGCAAAAAAAAAATCCGTATTGCTTATTTGTAGTTAACAGTTTATTTTAGAGTCGCTTTTAACGTAAAATGCCTTTGAAATTAACTACTAAAACATCTTTTTAAAACGTTTGAATTATTTTTAAAAAACTCTAACTTCGTATTGACCCTCGTTCAACTTCCTTTTTTATAGAAATAAATGACTGATATCTGTAATCAAATGCTGAAAACTGATATTTGGGTCTTTTACTATCGAAACAGGGGAATTTCGGAACTAATTAACGTGTTAATTGTTTGTGCTGAGGTTTTAAAAGATGTCCCTAAATGGGGATGCTATGTTGCAAGAGTTTATAGCAAACACATTGTTCGAAGCAATGAAAATGCGAAATTAGGCAAATAAACGTGCATTTAATTGATTTTCTCTATATTTTTACAGATATATTTTGGACACATTTCACTATTAATTCAAATAAATTTTGTTACGTGTTATTTATGACTTCCTGATCCTTTTTACCACAAATTTGGTCAACTAAATCTTTTCAGTGAAATGTTGTGACTTAAAATGTGTTTTGTCTAAACCTTTGAGATAGACTATACTACTTTGCTGCACTTAGAGGATTTGACGAACTGAAGAATAATTTACTTAAAACTCATAAGCCAATTTCGGGGGGTTGTTAAAGCCAAAAGATAAGGAGTTTTAAAAATTTAAACATGAATAATATTTTTGAATTAGGGAATATTATTCGATATAATGTTGCAGAAGTAAAATATATTCTGTCATTATTTTAATAATATTTGACAAATCAGGCAGCTAATTTTTGTCGGATAATTTAAGTTCGGAAAATGCTTTTCTTCTCGTTATTTTTCTCGATTATCACTGATAATGCACTGCAGAGAAAGAAATCAGTGGACTTAATAGACTTGATTCAGTTTATCGACGGTCTATTCAATTCAGTAAGCTAAATAAACGAAATAAGAAGTATACCACCCCATAATATCATACGATATCTTTTTCGAATCAATCTCAAATCATTCTGACATTACGATATCTAGTTTACATGGCGCATCAAACGACATTGCATTGCGTGCTGCTAGGGTATTTGAATCATGAAGAGTATATGAATAGACTGGAAGTATCTCTAATGCGTTGATGAGTCATCAAAAGGTACAGGTAAAGACCATAGCAATATAAGAGAAATAGATTAACAAATTTAGCTAATGGAACCAATATTACATAAATTATAAACAACCATATATGTTATATTGGATGGTTGGTAAACATATATTTTCAGGCTTGTGTGCTTGGCCAGAGACTCGCTTATAAACCTTCGTCGAAAAGTGCTATATTGGATAGCATGCTCAATGTTAAAAAACTGCAACAAATGCCAGATTTCTGGAGACTAACTATTTCAATTTGTCTCATACTTTAGAGCTGTTCTTGACGCTTTTTGTTGATTAATTTACGCTTACAAGCATAGGGGAAGACAATGCATTATTTTTATTTAATATTTAGTCATTGCCAATTAAGGTCATTTTTCCTATTGCGCATGCACTACGGCTAATGGTCAAGCAAAATTAATTCCGCTGCAACTGGTGTGATATTCCACTTGTATTATTATAAATCCATCATTATTATTATAGATGGTTGATTTCGAGTAATAAAAAAAGCGAAGCCTCCAGCATAAAAATATTTTGCTAGTTCAAGTAAAAGGAGTTCGAGCATAGGAAATCAGCAGTCGGTAGATGGTGCTCCCTCGCAAACTTATGATAACATGTGGGGTGGGTCATAGTAATAATGCTCAATTGCTCATAAAGTATACGCTGCACGTGTTACTTATGTTTTGTTTTCGGCATAGGTGTCTGCTCCTATATGAATATATTTTTAAATCTAGCCAATCCATGTCACTGCTTGAACTCGGAAGGCAGTTATTCGCATTCATCAATCAGGGAGACATGGACGACTTAGGTTTCGACATAGTTGAACTAGAGGACATGGTCAAAAAAAATTTAAAAAATCCTTCTTCAAAAAGGAGGTAAGAACACATTATTTCTACAATAGAGTTTCCAAAGAGGGGAATGCTTTACCAGATTACTTTGTCTATTTGAATGAAGTAGAATAATTCAATAAGAATCTCAATAGTTAATGGAGACAGGTAAAAAATTAGTATTTTTTTACCAAGCTTGATGGTCCTTTGGCCTGTTGTTGGTCCACATTTTTTGCATTTGTATTATGAAAGTAGGCTTTGAAAAAAAAAGATGCAATAGAATAATAAGAATAACTCACGTGTCTGGACGTGACGCATGATTCCTCCAGCACGACATGGTGCGCCTCCCACCTGCGCAGGAACCTGGAGCTGAGCAGCTTGCTGATCACAGTCCGGGTGTGGTTCAGGTGACAAACATGAACCAGGCCCTCGCGCACCACCTTGAATCTGTTGATGATACAATAATGAGGTTTATGTATGGCTACTGTCAAATGAGGCTACTTTGAGCCATAACATGGTAACTTAGGTTCAAGCTTCTAGTTAAAGACAATTGTTAAAAATTGGGGGGATTGCTAATAAAGGGCAGATCAACCAGGATTATAATACATTCTGAATACCATGCTTAAGTAAAATAATAATAAAATAGAAAGTCTAGATGTGCTGTTTAATGCTTGGGCCCAAAGTTATCCTTTTAAAATACAAACTAGCCCCAATCGATGGTGTAAAATTTACTATTCTTGGCAGAGTCAAAATATCAACAGAAATTCGTTTCCCTAAACTTTTCTGATAAATGTATTTTTTAATGCACCTACTAAGTTACATTGAGAAAGTTTTTTTGTTTGTTCATAGAGAAAAAATTTGAGTTAAGTGAACTTCGCCAGGAACACTGGTGAAGCTCTAAAATGATGCCGAAATGTCATTCCACCCCCATCAAGCCTAGGTTCAGTCCATACTTAGCTCCCTGACTTTCTTGCCGAATAATTAGTAACCCGAGGATATATGTCTAGAATAAGCTAGAGTTTATAGATCAGGCCACCAAAGCTGTTGCTTCAGTTGTTTATTGCAGAGTGGATGGTGTACTCAGCATAAGTCCTGGTCGTTGATCGAATTGAGAGAACGTACGTCTGGCAGTAAAGAGGTTAAGCTAGAACACTGTGCTTTCACAAGTCAAAGAGCATTCGATGTTTTCTGTGACGCATAGGAATATTTTCAGCGTTGCTCCCGCCTCCCTTGAAAAGAAGTCAGGAATTTAACTGTCTGTCTTAGAGGCTCAGCTTTACAGGAGCCATTTTCTAGCCTTGTGTTATGTATGCTCATATAACAATTTTCATTTGAATATCGTTTTATTTTACCTTGCAGGGCACCCCTTCTGTCTTAGAAGTGAACCCTAACCTGCGATGTCCCTGAAAACTGTGGCAGAAGGATGTTGACCTGCCAGTGGAATTGCAGGAAAGAGGAGTGTGACGGATAGTAGTTCAACTGCCCACTATACTGATTCATCTTATATAAGGAAGTGGCATGCATTATTGACATGATATCCTACTATATCAGCATTGCCTTTTCTGATTCGCAAGTCGATGGAGCATTAACATGTTTTTTTAATAACATGCCTATAAGATAAAGGGCTGCATAGCCCACACTCTCCCCTTCTTATAGGGCTTATATTATGCTATGTTTAGGTTAAATGTCTGTAGCCGACAAGGAAAGTCTTTGAATCGTACCTGGGCCCTCCTTGAGGACTGTGCGGCGACCTCATATTCTGCAGGACAGGATCACTTCCTGAAGACGACGTCGAATCCACCGACAGATTCCTCGTCGACAGATGATTATGCTGATGGTCATCCAGGCTGGAACTCGAGTTCGACAGGTGCCTCGTCTTCTTCTCGTGGCGCCCTGGGTCATCCAGACTTGATGTCGAGTCCTCAGGAAGTTGTTTGGAGAGGGATCCTTGGGGTCGAGGGGCCACCAAGGACTTAAGAGAGTCGTCTGGGCTGCTGGTCGGGGCTGCCGCTGCTATGGAGATGTGCAGGGCCGGACCCGTCTTGAGGTTGTTGCGCATCTCGTCTTCTGCCGGACGGTTCATGGCCGGATTTGCTTAATTGGCGGGATTGGCGAAGTTTTAGTCGTCGAAGTTCATGATTGGTGGTTTGAGTCCTGGAAGTGAATGCTTTATGTTAGAAAAATAGCGTTTTACGTATTCCTGCTCAAAAATACCAAAAAAAAACTAAAAAACTTAAATTTACAAGTGTTTAATTTTAGATACTAACAATACATCCAAAGAAAAATTCATTATTTTTCTTCCTATTGTACAAGTCGCAGGACTTTAAAAATCTGTTACCACGATCCCTGTATTGTTGAGTATCATTATCAAAATTAGCGATCTTGTAAAAATTTCGGTTAACTTTTAAATATTGAAAAAAATAACAAGTGTCCATACAAGGAATCACATGTCCCTAATATGGGCATGCATGTCTATATTAGGGACAGGTAACAATCGAAAATATGTTTTATCAGCTTTCTAAAACACTCCACTTTTCAATATTTAAAGTAATTTTACCATATCTTATAAGGGTATGAACTTTCCCACCATTAAAGGCAGCACATCACGAAAATAATTTTTTTTTTCGAAATGGCGAACAATGCGTATTTTTGCTTTTTCTAAACAAAAAATATTTTGAACTGCTTTTCTTCGCGGGCATGCAAGCAATATCTCCATTAAAAATTTAACTTTTAAAGATATTCGGGGTGTTTATATTGAGAGCACTGGCCATATTGAGTTCAGGTACCTTAAACAATGAAGAAACTGCACCAAATTCTTGCTTAATTAGTCATTGTATTACGATTAGCCTGACCAAATTTGTTTCAGTAGTTAAATATTCTTCGAGGAAATCATGAAGAAATTTTTTAAAAAATATATCGAATTTTATTTACGTTGTTTTCGTTTGAAAAAACGTTAA